>JACXGJ010012729.1:0-17407 GCA_016801105.1 Esox niger
ACAACCAAAATAAACCACACATCCGTGTGCAAACATTGAACATAAATAGGTTCCCCAATTGGAGGCAATAACGAACACCTGCCTCCAATTGGGGAGACCACAACACATAGAGGTGGCTAGAGTCACCTATTTAGGCCATGTCCTGGCTATGGCCCCAGCCAGCGCAAAGATGGCTAGGGGCATAGCCAGGACATGACAGGAGTGACCCCTAAGAATGAGTAAAAAAAATCTAAATGAAGAAGTCTATAGTAAGAAAGGCTGACATTTCACATTTTGAATATAAAAAAAATAATAATATATATATATATATATATATATATATATATATATATATATATATATATATATATATATATATATATATATTGCAGTTATATACTGGGCTTACATTTTTGAGTTAAAAGCAAGGGGGTTGTGCAAGTCAGTGCAACCAGTACTACAGTGGTTCACTGGGGCCCATGACAATTTGGTGTCCCACACTGATTCTCAGGTTTTCATGGCCTTGACAAATTAAGACAATCATTTGAATTAAACAAAATATCAGAAATGTTTGGATGCATTTTCCTCTTAAAATTCCTCATAAACCACAAGTTCTTTAAAAACCAATACTCTCTCATGCCATGCACTCCTGTATTGCCACCCACAACAACATTAACTGTAATGCATATTTGACAAATAAAACATTGAAAAACAAACGCCCATGCTGGCACACATGCACAAACAAACAAATGCAGTGCTCCCTCAACCCTTTCAGCCTTCTGGATGTGCCCTGCTGGCTTGTCTACAGTGGAGGATTCCCCTACCTTATCTCCTCCCTGCAGGCTCTGAAGTAATACCTCATTCAGGAGGATACACATACACACGCACAAACCAGGGCACATGGAGTCAGCACTAAGAAACACTCTGGCTTCCTTTTGACAAATGACAAGCTTGAAATGGGCTTTTGCATCAGCTTCCGTTCCTCAACCACCTGATGTTGTTTCTCATTACCCAATATCTCAATTGCAGCTTTCACAGTAAAAAAAAACTGTTGTGGATAATATGTTTAGACATCCTTCCCAGACTTTGGATTAATTTCATGAATAATCTTTTGAAAATACTTGCAAATATTGGCAGTACATCAGTATCGGACAATATTTGCCTTGTTGACTGCCATCAGCATATGGACAAATAAGAAGACGTTGCCTGATGGCAGTGGCCGATGTTCTGTTTCGTTTCATCAATTTTGCACGGGCTAAATGTTATGTTGATATTTGCGGTCTGACTCAACAACAGTAGCTTACCCAGCTGCAGTTTTGGGGAAGATCCAATAGGTGGTAGGCTAACTATAACACGACTACATACAGTGCCTTGCAAAAGTATTCACGCCCCGTGGCTTTTTACATATTTTGTTGCATTACAGCCTTTAGCCTTTAATGTTTTTTTAATCTGAATTGTATGTGATAGATCAGAACACAATAGTCTAAACTGGAGAAGTGAAATGAGAAATATATATAACTAAAACTCTTTTTCTTAAAAAAAAAAAAAGAAAATTGGCATGTGCATATGTATTCACCCTCTTTGTTATGGAGCCCATAAAAAGCTCTGGTGCAACCAATTACCTTCAGAAGTCACATAATTAGTGAAATGATGTCCACCTGCGTGCAATCTTAGTGTCATATGATCTGTCAGTACATATACACACCTTTTTTGAAAGACAACAGAGGCTGCAACACCTAAACAAGAGGCACCACTTACCAAACACTGCCATGAAAACCAAGGAACTCTCCAAACAAGTAAGGGACAATGTGGTTGAGAAGTACAAGCCAGGGTTAGGTTATGAAAGAATATCAAAATCTTTGATGATCCTCAGGAGCACCATCAAATCTATCATAACGAAATGAAAGAACATGGCACAACAGCAAACCTCCCAAGTGACGGTCGCCCTCCAAAACTCACGAACCGGGCAAGGAGGGCATTAATCAGAGAGGCAGCACAGAGACCGAAGGTAAACCTGGTGAAGCTGCATAGTTCCACAGCAGATTACTGGAGTATCTGTTCATAGGACAACAATAAGCCTTACGCTCCACAGAGTTGGGCTTTATGGCAGTGTGGCCAGAAGAAAGACATTACTTTCAGCAAATAACAAAATGACACGTTTTGAGTTTGCATAAAGGCATGTGGGAGACTCCCAAAAGGTTTGGAGGAAGGTGCTCTGGTCTGATGAGACTAAAATGTAACTTTTCGTCCATCAAAGAAAACGCTATGTCTGTCGCAAACCCAACACATCACATCACCCAAAGAACACCATCCCCACAGTGAATGATGGTGACGGCAGCATCATGCTGTGGGGTCTTTTTCAGCAGCCGGGACTAGGAAACTGGTCAGAGTTGAGGGAAAGATGGATGGTGCTAAATACAGGGATATTCTTGAGCAAAACCTGTACCATTCTGTGTGATTTGAGGCTATCTTCCAGCAGGACAATGACCCAAACACACTGCAAAAGCAACACTTGAGTGGTTTAAGGGGAAACATGTAAATGTGTTGGAATGGCCTAGTGAAAGCCTAGACCGCCAGAAAATCTGTGGTCAGACCAACAGAAAAGACCAACAGAAAATCTGTGGTCAGACTTAAAGAGTACTGTTCACAAGCACAAACCATCAAACTTGAAGGAGCTGGATCCATTTTGCAAGGAGGAATGGGCAGAAATCCCAGTGGTAAGATGTGGCAAGCTCATAGAGGTTTATCCAAAGTGACTTGGAGCTGTGATTGCTGCAAAAGGTGGCTCTACAAAGTATTGACTTTAGGGGGGTGAATAGTTATGCACATTGACTTTTTCTGTTATTATGTCCTATTTGTTGTTTGCTTCACAATAAATAAAAAAAACACCTTCAAAGTTGTGGGCATGTTCTGTAAATGTAATCATGCAAATCCTCAAATAATCCATGCTAATTCCAGGTTGTGAGGCAACAAAACAAGAAAATATTGGCCCTGTAGGAGTTTTCACTGTCTCCGAACAAGATGAGCAAGTTTGTAAGGCGAGCCCCAGTGACCTTTCAAGAGGAGATACAACAAGCAAAAACTGCAGCACATGAAATCTCATCAGCCATTTGAAAAACAAACACAAAGAAGTGTACAACGATTACCTGAAAGCCAATGAAAGACTGAGAAATGAACTGGACACAAAGGAACCACAAATCTTCACCAGCAAGACTGGTTGATAACCATAGCTTTTGAGAAAGCAAAAATCCCCTTAATAGCAGCAGTTATATTCCCAGGCCGTTCACAGGCTTCCACTCCACATCTGCTATATAAGAGGCATTTGAGGCATTCCAAAATGTTGGCAACCTGGAAATCAGACAAATCAGAAATGCATGCTGTCATGAGAGATATTTTTCTTTAGAGCCGGAAGAGGAGGTCAACTTTATGGGAAGGCCATTCCAAAGAGGTCAATTTTTGTTTCATAGAAGGCCCATTTTCAGCCCAATGTTCCATCCTGCCTTATGTTTGTGCTTAACAGAAACACAGGAATGTTGCATTATGTATGAAAAACACCAGAGATGAAAAAGAATCCTGTATTTATGTTTGTATTTATAAATGATGTATTTTTATATTTGATCTATTCATTATATTTAACATTTAATTAGCCTTCCTTAAATGTATGTTTCACAAAAATAGCTTTTGTGGGGCTATGTAAGCACTGAAAAATGATCGTTTAGGTAGTTGTGAAAGAATGTTATATTAAAGATTGTTTCATACATTTGTATGATTTAATTTGCGCTCATTCAAAGATGAGATGAAAGCGTGAAAGGGCTGAAGGACATTGAAACAGTGAAAAAATGAAATAATAAAAAAATATCATTATCAGTTATTGGCCAGTTATTTTAAACATTGGTAGTGGACCAGAATTTCACAATTGGTAAATCCCTAGTAAATACTAAAACCAATAGGTATTTTCTTTGTCAAACAGGTTTTCCAGTGGCCTGGGCCAATGATATGGGCCACTGCCTCCAGCATTCCAGACAACTACCTGGTAAAGAGAATTCCAAGTGTGTGGAAAGCTATCATCAATGCCAAAAGTGGCTACTTTGAAGAATTTAACATTTAAATGTATTCTGATTTGTGTAATTTCATAGTTTTAATGTCTTCACTATTAATTTACGGTGAGGAAAATATAAAAGAAATACCCTTGAATGAGTAGGTATGACCAAAATGTATATTATACAGAATTAAATATATAACACATGGCCCTTCTTGATAGTTACTTTTGAAAGCATATTCACTGTATTTGTAAGGCATTTTTCAGTTATATACTTTAAATTCAAGTGATATTTATTTTATTATACATCTCAAAAAACAGACATTAGCATTGCAAAATTCACCTCAGCTCCATGACAGACTTGTCTCCCCAGACTATCTGAGTATATTGGTGCTGCTGTCACTGTCTGCTACGGCTGAGACATGAAAAGGAATAACCTTTTTGTATGTTTGCTATAACAGTCAAGGCCACAGCCTCCCACTTCACAGTATATTGTGAAATAAATCCTTGAAAGGCAATAGAAGTTGCTATGACAAGCTGCATTTCGGGGGTGATTTTTTTTACAAACAGCTACAGGATGTGGCAGGGAGGGAAATGTAACCTAAAATGCAGTCAGAATTCTAAATGTAAGACTAGTTAGTTAAATAGTGTTTATGGTTTAAAATATAGATGTGTAGAGCTTGAAGGAACTCCACCCAAGCTGTGTAAATGTTTGGGAAAGATTGTGAAAATCCTCATTGAATCCCAGCAAAATTAGCTTATATTTAGGCTGTGTACAGCCTACTATTCTCAGTCTCTAATAATTGGCACCGGTTGCATTGTTTAGTTAAATGTCGTGGAGCTCCGCCCCCTAGAGGGGCTTTAGCTCCTAGTGGTTTACGCCGGCCACGTTAGCGGCCGTTACTGAAAACTCATTATGCAAGATGCAACAGCCAATCAGGGATCAGTGCTAATGATTACTTATTCTTTTGCTTCAGCCACAAATTTTTGCCACTGACATTTTTTTGTTTGACATCACAAGTTTTTGCTGTTGCATGCCGCTGCGCTGACCTGTCACCGGATCAGGATACTCATTGTTCGTGTGTTTCCTGCCTGGGACCGGCTCACGCTCGCGAGGGTCTCACCGACCCCCCTGGCTTGCTCCTCGTGTGCTGCTTTGTCTTTTTAGAACAGGAAGTGGCCAGAGCCCCAGTGAAATCCTACGCTACCGTCACCAGAGTCGACGGTAAGCAGTCTCTCATTTGTGATGACATCACTGTTTCCATGATTCCGGAGAAAGTGGGTGGGGTCGAGCGGAACTGAATTAGATAACCTAGTCTGATCGTTTGATCGAGCCAGGCTGGCATGGTACAGTGATGACGCCACTCCCAATAATGCCCTCAGAAAGGACGTTTTTTTCTCCCGCTACTTCCTGGTCTCAAGAAGTTGGGGGGAGTCAGGCCAATCTTAGATTTGCACAATCTCAATGCGCACATAGCCAAACCACCGTTCCGTATACTCACCACCACTCGCCTTCTGGAAACCTTCCCGCCGGGAGATTCCATGACTTCCAAGTCCCGATTGTTCGCAGACACGGGACGTTTTTACGGTTTGCCTTTCAGGGCAGGACCTACGAGTATGAGGATTCTGTTCGGCTACGCCCTGGCTCCACCACCTTCTCATATGGATGTATGGAGGTGGTACTGGAGCCCTATGCAGAGAGGGCGTCAGGATATTAGCCTATCTGGACGATCTCCTAATTTTGGCATCGCCCCTGGAGCTGGCCAGGATTCACACCTTCCAAGTGATATCCCTTCTCATGCGGTTGGGACTCACTGTGAATTGGAAGAGCACACCGAGACCAGCCCAACAGGTTTCTTATTTGGGTCTGGTCTTGGACACCCTCAACCTATCCTTGGCGCAGCTGGCCGGTGTATGAATTACTTTATCTCTTTCTTTACTCTGAACGCACCAGAGTGAACATGGAATAAATACTATCAGTAAACAAGTTGTTTCTTGCCATGATGTTCAGGAATGAATTATTAACCATTTCAAATCTGAATAGCCATGATTATTATATCAATAAACAGCGACTCATCTCGTGCTACTGTATACGTCAATCATCTGGTACTACTACTGGTACTACTACTGTATATGTCTATCATCTTCTGCAGTATACGTCTATCATCTGGTACTACCACTGGTACTACTTCTGTATACGTCTATCATCTGCTACATCATACGTCTATCATCTGGTACTACTACTGGTACTACTTCTGTATACGTCTATCATCTGCTACATTGTATGTCTATCATTTAGTACTACCACTGGTACTACTACTGTGTACGTCTATAATCTGCTGCAGTATACGTCTATCATCTGGTACTACCACTGGTATTACTACTGTATACGTCTATCATCTGCTACTATATACGCCTAACGACTGGTACTCATTTCCTCACTGATCTCAGCTTTTCTTTACTGAGTCTGCCCAAAAAACTGATGAATGTCACTCTCACCTTTCCTCATGCTCATGATGACACTGACTGTGAATGAAAACTGTTTAGTAAAACATTAATCAAACAACCACTAATAATCATATTTATTATACAGTAAGCAAATACAACTATACAGTATTCTATACAAATACGCAAACAATGAAAACGACTAGGGATGCACCAATACTAGGGATGTACCGATTGATTGGCAGCTGACCGGAAAAGGCCGATAATCAGCTGATCGGCCATAACCGGTGACCGGCCGATCTGTCTTATGTATATGATTCTGTGCCGATCAAATTTACATGCATGCATCGCACGACGGTTCACTTCACGTGCAGAGCGAGCGACACAGACAGTCCAGCCACACACACAAAACATGTCGCTGGTGTGGACTGTTTTTTTGCGAGTGTAGAAGATAGTTTGCCACACACGTAGCTTGCTAGCCGATTGCAAAGCAGCCTGACATTTGGACGTCTAACATAAGTTTGATGTCAATGTTGAGCCTGACTGCTCACTGGGAGGACGAAGATTCACAGCAACACCGAGTCCTTCTATATTGTCAAGAAATGCCAGGGTCCCAAATTGCTGCTAATATAACGGACACCTCTGACACAATGTTGCAAAGGTGGTACATAGACAAGAGCAGGGTTGTGGTGTTGTGAGACAATGCTAGAAATATGACCAGTGCTGGATGAGGGCAACTTAGCGAGTTTGATAACATTAAGCCTCCTCACACCTTTGGAGGAACTCACTAAAGAAATCAGTTCCTCAATAGCAACAGCCGCAGATGTCATTCCAGCCATCAATGCGCTGAAATGGCTTTTAATGACAAGAGCTGACACAGACTGTGGAGTGGTCACTGCAAGAAACACATTGTTGAGGCTGCGCAGAGAAGTTTCGGCCGCTGTACACTTTGGCCACTTTTCCCAGGCAAGTTATTAGCCTAATGCTAATTATATATTTTTATTAGCATTGTAGTGATATAACTAACAATAATTATTAGTTTACTGCTTCCGTAGAAATATAACATGATAATTATTAGCATACTGCTACTGTAGTAATATAACTTGCATGATTATTATTAACATACTGCTGCTGTAGTATTATAACAAAAATGAATATTATTAGCCTACTACTACTGTAGTAATATAACTCATCACATACTTGTAAATGAGTTTAATGAACATACCTATATAGCTATAGGGTAAGAGTAATAGTTATGTGTTTGCCAGGCTAAATCTGAAACACAAAACACATTTAAACTATTCTTCTTGTCTTCATCTGTTCATGCAAAAGGTACAAGAATCGCTACTTCTGAAGTTAAATATCAAGTGAAACTGGTCCTTGGATGGTAGGAAGACCAGACTCACACCTGAGGAACCTGCTGCAGAAACAACCACACTACCTGGACCTGACATAGAAGGACCTGCTGCCAAAAAGCGTAGTCGACTTCTTGCTGTACAGGATGAAATTCTGAAGGAGAATTCGGAGGTGGAGCAACTGCTGGCCAGCCCTTTGTCTGTGCAGGTACAGAGTTACCTGTCCGAGTTGCCCATCAGCAGAAGTGAAAAAGCGTTGAGCTACTGGAGGATCAATGAAGATCGTTTACCTGCACTTGCTCCACTTGCTCACACCTACCTCTCTGCCCTGTGTACAAGCGTTGCCAGTGAGCGATTGTTTAGCTTGGCTGTGAATGAAAGAAGAAACTGGTGACAAGGCAGAGGTGCTTCTGTTTGTGAAGAAAAACTAGCTGTTAATGTTCAAATAATTGCACGGGTAAAGGTATTCCATGATTTTAATGAAGAAAGAAACAAAACAAACTTAAAGGAGCTCCAGTGACTGGGTTGGGTAGCATACAGCAACAAAACCAAAATGAACCACACCAGTGTGCACCAACCAACACCTAAATAGGTTCCCCAGTTGGAGGCAACAACCCACACCTGCATCCAATTGGGGAGACCCAATAACATAGAGATGCCTGGAGGCATCTCTTCTAGTCCCGTCCTGACTATGGCCCCAGCCAGTGCAAAGATGTCTAGGGGCATAGCCAGGACGTGACAGGCAAAAAGTAAGCAGAGACAGAGAGAAGGGTGTAGATATGTTCAGGCAATACCTTAAATAATAATATACAATATATCACAATAACAGAATACTAACAATACAAAATAAGAATAAATAATATTGTGATGGTCAGCTGTGTTGTATTGTTTTGTATCCTTAACAGTAGGGGCAGTGGCAGAAGAAACAGGGATTTTTTTCATGTAATTCAAATGAAACACAGACTTCGAATACTTTCAGTCTTGTTACAGAAATGACCAATACAGCAAGTACATTTTGCTGCTGTGGCCCAGATTGTGTCAGTGTCCGTACAGTATACAGTATACTAGGTGCCATGGGCAGCTTCCTGTTGATGTGGACATCCGGGGCTCAAATGTAAATTAGAGGGCAGACTCTGTCTTGCTAACCATCATTTTGCCAAAGGCAAAGATATAAAAAAAACTCTCAGAGGCCAAGAAGAATGACCTCAGGGTAATATTTAAGCACATGCCTGCTAAAATGAAAAGTAATAATAATGATAGTTTTATGAAGAGTAAAATAAAGAAGATATGCTTAATGTGTAAGGTGTTTCAAACTTGATGGTATTGCCTAAGTGCATATGAATTGACATGTTGAATATAAATGTTCCAATGATTTAAATATAAATATGATACGTTATTTCTAAATCTCTTAATGTATACATTTTTCACATTTAGTGTACGTGTTGGAAAAATGGTGTAAAGGTATTCTGTTTGCAATATGGCTGTTTATCCCTGGGAACTCAAGGTTTTATATAGTGATGGTGAGATGAACCTTATAATTCTGAGAGCTCTGATCCGGTTCGGAATTATAAGGTTCCATCTGCATTTGAACTGTTCCAAAAAAGAACATTTCCCAGGATTTTGAAATGATTTGATTCTACAATTACAGTTCCAGCGCAGAATGACGTGATTATGTTAAAACTATCACAGGAAGGTAGCCTGCGTAACATTCATATTACATTCTATTTCACTTTTTAATACATTAGAAAACAATGAGGTAGAGATACGGTAGTGTTCATCATCGATTGATCCTACCAACAGCACTTACCAGTTTTTGCCAGGTTAAGCAAAAACTGCTCAAAACCAGGCCAAACTGCCTGAAAACTAGTCCAACTTTTGTTGGTGCACAACAAGTTACCCCCCCATTTAGGTGTGAAGGACAAATCTGGTGTGTATCTGTTATCAGCATGATGTTACTGTTAGAAATCAGCCGTTTCGTATAGTGGATGATAATAATTATTCAAGTATCCGGTTGTCATGGGAGAGAGTAGATCATTTGTTTATTGCATCATTAGATAGTCCTGTTCATGAGGTTCACAAACCTGTTCTTCCTTACACAAACTCAATCTCATCTCACTCAGTCTGTTCTCACTGTAATGTTGGTTAGAAGCTGTTATATACACTAATGGGCATGTTTACCTAGCAAAGCTAAGACAGTTACCCCCATGCCAACTGGTCAATGTAAACATTCCTGTGGTTATCAGAGCGCAACCTACAGGGAGAATCTAAACAGAGAGGTTTCTGTTAATCTCATTATCTAGGCACATTCAATTCCAATGAAACGTACATTCATATTGTAATTGTTAATGCTCAGATCCCACAGTAATACAATGTAGCTATCGAGGTGTGACAGTTACCCAGCTAACTTCTTACCTTGGCTTGGGTTGTCGCTCAGGCAACGGCTAACTTAGTATCAATGTGACAGCCACTTACTCTCAGAACAACAAAAATGTGCGTATGCACAGACACAGCCAGTTACTTTTCTGATCACACTTGCTGAAACAAATCATAGGAGACTTCAAAATGGTAGCATTCCTGATGTGTCTCCAAGGCGGTCTCCAAGTTTTCCTGCTATTTTACCTAGCAGGGACACCAATGCGCTCTACCTTAGGCTCGACTGGCCACAGCAGATCGAGTTCTCTGTGGGGAGGAACAACGTTAAGTGGGAGCCACTGGTGGACCCCCGCAAGGTGCTGATGCAAACACTGCCCATCAAATTGAAACAATTTGTCAGAGCTCTAGCAAAAGAGTCGGCAGCCTTCAAGTAGCTTCAAGACGTCTTCCCTAAGCTGTCTGAAGCAAAGGTCCCCAGATTACACACACGTCTTACCGATGTCGGCCCAACATACACACGAGATGTCGGTGGAATGCAGTATTGACTTCGTCTGCTCATCGGCGAGACGTCAAGGAGATGTTAATTTTTCTTATCTGCCGATGTTTAAACAATGCTTCATGCTTCCCTGCCGACGTTTAGCCAACGTATAATAGCACTACTGATGAACTTTAATTGATCCACTGCTGACGAAAGTGAAGAGACAAGATAAAGACTAAGGTATGAACTTTATTTACAGAATGTACAATTTAACAAACAGAAAAAAACTAAAGAAGCCTAAATAAAAACACTCAACAACTGCATTATATGCTACAAATGTATCATTCTCTTCCTCCGCATGTCTCTTCCTCCAGCTGCTGTCCCCGAGTCAGTCTGGCCCTTTCAACCTCGGCCCCAGTAATCCCAGGCAAACGTGGGTTTTTAAGAACAGAAACCGAAAGACAAAATATGAAGTGATTGCAATAAGTTGCAGGGATAATGTTGGATTGCCACGTAAAGAAAAAAACTATCTAGATGTTTTGTTACACAACATACACAATTTTATCAGTGTACAAAACCGTGTGGGTATGTAGTACGTTGAGTGATTTTCTGCATGCAATTTTGAAGTTGCTGCCAAGCTTGCCCTGAAGAAAATGACCATCGTACCAATCCTGAACTTCAGTGATGTCATATATAAAACTGGCTCAAACTCTCCTGAAGGAACTGAATGTGGTTTACCACAGTGCAATTCGTTTTGCAACCAGAGACCCATTTAATACCCACCACTGCAACCTCTATGCATTAGTTGGCTGGCCCTGATTACACACCCAGGGATCTCACTGGTACCAATTCATTTACAAATGCTTGCAATGGCAAAGCCCCTCTAGAAGTTCACTGGTCACCTTAGCTTTACCATCCCGCAGCATGAGCTAAAACAGATACATCTCTTTGGTCATCCCATTGCACAGAATGTATAATGCCCTCTCCTGTACTTTACAATTTTAGCAAGACTTTCTAGCGCTTCTGTACTATTGGTAATGTCTCATCATTTTTGCAAAACATCTCTCGTTCTCCCTAGGCTAAACAAATTTCAGAGTGTTTGCCAGAAGGAAGGAGCTGGAAGGATTGGGCCAGTCAACAGAGTAACGCACGTTATAAATAGAGAGATAAGCTATCAATATTGTTGCCACAACTATATCCCCAGTTATATTGACACATACTGAGAAACAGACGTTAGGCAAAGCAACTTTGGCTAGCTAACACTACTATTTCCATGATTATTCATGATTGTTCATCCAACATTAAATGCAACATAAAGGAAAGAGTAGACAGTAGTGGAACAGAGAATGGAAGAGAGGAAAGAAGAGGTGGAGATAACAGAGGAAGTGGAAGTGAGGAAGGAAAGAGAGAATAGATGGAGGGCAGCCCCACTCAACAACATTCCCACCACAGCAAGAAACATTTCTAGATGAAACACTGAAGTATGGGCAGCATCCACATTTCCAATGATGAGTTGATTTTGTCCACCAATGTTTAACTTCTGTAAAAATCTAAGTACTGAACTTACACATAATAGCATCCTTCACTGACATTGACCAGATGACAGTCTTCTGCCTTCTCCCGCACCAGTTCAGTTGGCAAGTCCTGGGCCAAGTCCGATGTGAAGACCTTCTCAAACACACACCACACAGTTTGCTTAACATTCTGTCCCCAGTTTAGAATAACTTTTAGGTCTGAAATGCAAACAAAGCATTACAAATGTATATTCGTACAGTTAGGGGTTGTCATACTACTTTAACACTTGAGTTTTATCAGGTGTTTGAAGTAGGTGCAAAGTCTTTAAAACTACACTGTACAAAATTCTAAACAAAACCAATCAATTAAGATACAAGGGGCGTGTAATTACTGTGGAATCCCTGGCCACAGGGAAAATGATTGTTATAAAGAGTACAAAAGGGCTAAAACAGGTTCAAACAGAAACCAAGGTACTTGGAAAAAGGACAATGATCCTAATGACACAATGCTAATGCAAAAAATTCAAATGCTTCTGACCCCTGCTGGAGGGAACCTAATCGATCTGGATGCATCCAGGATCATGTAACATCTTTAGGTGTGCCGGTGAAATCATGGCGTCATAGTTTTATGCCAGCCTTCAATATGAACAGTCCTGATTTCTGGCGTCATCCACCACATATAGTAGTTACTAATCCACCTAGGGGATGGTTGTGTATACAGCAAGAACAATCCAAAGGTCTAACGGAACAATATTCGAATACTTTTGTGTTTGTAGGCCAAAGTTATTGTAATCAAACAGCAGACCTCTCTGTGACGGGACTACTATCCCTGAGTGTTTGATGTATGCCAATACCCTCAGAAATGGCATTGAAACTGTATTTTCTGCTAACACCTTAGGCAGCCTAATAACTAAGGGGATGAGTGCTCCAAACTGAACTTATTTCATTTGTGATCCCAATGCCTATCCATGGCTCCCACCCTAATGGCGAGGATCATGTTATTTGGGTTATGTAATTCCACATTTGAGACTGAATACAGATTCTCCCTTTAATACACGACATACTCAAGCCATCACTGAAACTGAAATGTTTTTTGCTATTGCATGGCACCGCCAGGTGGGCGAGAGAAGTTATTAGTATGGCTAGCTCTTTGGAAGCTTTAGCTAATATGACCTCTGAAAGTCTGAAATTGCAGTCAGCTGAAGTGGTTGCCCTTCGTACTGTTGCAATGCAAAAAATACTTACATATTGTCAACTCATGGGGGAACCTGTGCAGTTATTGGAACTGAGTGTTGTACCTACATACCTGATAACTCTGAAGAACTGACTGATTTGGCTGGTAAGATCCGTGAGGAAGGTACCGAATACCAGAATTACAATCCTGATGATTTAGGGGGTTCGGGAGGTTTGGGAGGTTCTCTGCTGAAAATTATTATGCCAGCAGTGGCTGTAATGTTGGTCCTTTATATCTTAGTAACACTTTCGAAGTGTGCTGTCAACAGGTGTGTGTCACTCAAACTAAGGCGCATGTTCCCACAGGACATTCCAGAGCAAAGGCCAGGCCAACTTTGTTTTGTGAAGGAAAAGAAAACCACCATCGATCTCTAATTTTAATATGCATGCATAGGTAACCGCAAGTGTACCTCTTACATCACTAGGATGTGAGATGAATAAGCTTGCTTTATTATCTGTCAACTGTTTTCCTTCTCTTATCTTTACATGGGTAGGGTCATTATACTGTACAGACTTGTTGCTATGACATATAAATGTAGTACTTTAATCTCATAGGGGTGAACTGTGAGAAAGCATGTCTGTTTGTGATTATATAGGTGTATTTTTATTCTAGAGGACACAACAGAGTAATGTTGCTTTGCAAATACATGCCATTTTCTTTACTTTCTTGGAAACTGCACAAAGGACAATGGTTGGACATGATGCTCACTACCCCATAAATCCTGTCCATACATCTTGTGTGTGGACCCAAGACAAATTGACACTATAGAAGAATGTAGGGAGGTTGGAACATATATATGATTGGAAAACAGTCAGATAGTGGAGGGGGTGTGTTATAAATTAGTCTAGTATAAAGATGATGTTAAAGACAAAGACATTTGGAGAAGCACAGAGACATCTGGAAAGACCAGTACTATATTTTGTGAATAAACAACAAGGAACGCTTCTCCCCCTGATTTGGGTCGATTATTACTCTGCAAAAGAGCAAGAAGCTAAAACCCCCATTTATCATGATCTAAGACTTTCTCAATGTAAACAAAAAGCAAATTTTTCTCAAATATTGTTCACAAATCTGACTAAATCTCTGTTAGTGAGCACATCTCCATTGCCGAGATAATCCATCAACTTAGCAGGTTTGGCATATCAAGATGCTGATCAGACAGTGCCCTTTATTGTTATTTGAGAAACATAGGCCTTTGGTGTAAAAAGATAATGTCTTAGATACAGTGGGGAGAACAGGTATTTGATACACTGCTGATTTTGCAGGTTTTCCAACCTAAAAAGCATGTAGAGGTCTGTAATTTTTACCATAGGTACACTTCAACTGAGAGACAGAATCTAAAACAAAAATCCAGAAAATCACATTGTACGATTTTTAAATAATTAATTTGCATTTTATTGCATGACATACGTATTTGATCACCTACCAACCTACCAAGAATTCTGGCTCTCACAGGTGTTTTAATTTTTCTTTAAGAAGCCCTGCTGTTCACTCATTACCTGTATTAACTGCAACTGTTTGAACTTGTTACCTTTATAAAAGACACCTGTCCACACACTCAATCAAACAGACTCCAACCTCTCCACAATGGCCAAGACCAGAGAGCTGTGCAAGGAAATCATGGATAAAATTGTAGACCTGCACAAGGCTGGTATGGGCTACAGGACAATAGGCAAGCAGCTTGGTGAGAAGGCAACAAATGTTGGCGCAATTATTCGAAAATGGAAGAAGTTCAAGATGATGGTCTGTCTCCCTCGGTCTGGGGCTCCATGCAAGATCTCACCTTGTGGGGCATCAATGATCATGATGAAGGTGAGGGATCAGCCCAGAACTACACGGCAGGACCTGGTCAATGACCTGAAGAGAGCTGGGACCAGTCTCAAAGAAAACCATTAGTTTACACCACACTACGCCGCCATGGATTAATATCCTGCAGCGCACGCAAGGTCCCTCTGCTCAAGCCGGCGCATGTCCAGGCCCATCGGAAGCTTGCCAATGCCCATCTGGATGCTCCAGAGGGGGAATGGGAGAAGGTAATGTGGCCTGATGAGAAAAATAGAGCTTTTTGGTCTAAACTCCACTCACCATGTTTGGAGGAAGAAGAAGGATGAGTACAACCCCAAGAACACCATCCCAACCATGAAGCATGGAGGTGGAAACATCATTCTTTGGGGATGCTTTTCTGCAAAGGGTACAGGACGACTGCACCGTATTGAGGGGAGGATGGATGGGGCCATGTATCGCGAGATCTTGGCCAACAACCTCCTTCCCTCAGTAAGCGCATCGAAGATGGGTCGTGGCTGGGACATCGACCCGAAACACACAGCCAGGGCAACTAAGGAGTGGCTCCGTAAGAAGCATCTCAAGGTCCTGGAGTGGCATAGCCAGTCTTCAGACCTGAAGCCAACAGAATATCTTTGGAGGGAGCTGAAATTCCGTATTGCCCAGTGACAGCCCCGAAACCTGAAAGATCTGGAGAAGGTCTGTATAGAGGAGTGGGCCAAAATCCCTGCTGCGGTGTGTGCGAACCTGGTCAAGAACTACAGGACACGTATGTTCTCTGTAATTGCAAACAAAGGTTTCTCTACCAAAAATTAAGTTCTGCTTTTCTGATGTATCAAATACTTGTCATGCAATAAAATTCAAATTCATTATAAAAAAAATCTTACAAGGTGATTTTCTGGATTTTTGTTTTAGATTCTGTCTCTCACAGTTGAAGTGTACCTATGACAAAAATTACCAACCTCTACATGCTTTGTAAGTAGGAAAACCTGCAAAATCAGCAGTTTATCAAATACTTGTTCTCCCCACTGTATAAGCCATGGAAGAATGCACTGCAAGTCGACACATCAGCACAAAAATAATTTAAGAATACTTTGCCAAACCTTCAAACACTCTAAAGACAACTGTGGTGTACGTCAGGTGCCGACAAACTATTTCCTGATTGTTGATTGGTGAATGTGTTCTCCTCTATATACAAACCCTCGGGACAGTCCGTACTGTTTGTGAGCAGTCAAAAAAAAGCAGAATGGTGTGGGGAGCAGGTGGCCATTAGCGGCCCACATCAAAATATTAATATCTATCTAACCAGAGTAAAATAGAATCAAATCTTTAAATTGTAAAAAATAGGATGCTATATTTGCTGAAACAAACTGCTGTCAACCACAATACGTTTGTGTCTAAAGAAAAAACAAAAACATATGTAAGAGTTGTATCAGCAATATGATCACTGTGATAAAAAAATTCAATCACTAATTAAGTAGAGAATTGCAGGGTCAAATTGCTAAAAAGAAGCCTTTACTGCGCCAATGCCACAGAAAAGCCCAGTTGCAATATAGAGTACACATTGACACACCTCACAACTCCTGGCACACTGTAATTTAGAGTGTAATTTTTTCTCATCCTGGCATCTTGGCAATAATGTCAGTCATTTTATGAGTTTGGAAAAGAGTGAAGCTGTTAAGATAACATGCAACCACAAAAAAACGATTGATAAAATACGCAATAAACGGGAGGGATAACAAATGTAAGCAACTTCAAACTGATCTCAGAAACCCGAAAATGTTAGCCCTAAAAAAAAAAAAAATTCTATAACAATAGAAAATAAAAATGTTAATAAAAGCATCTTAAAAAACAAACCTATTAAATATATCATGTAAATTCAATCATAATAAAAATGAAACCTCACCTTTGTCAGTAGAAAGTACAAGGTATTTGATGTCCATTGAAACTGACTGAGGAATTACCCACCTGTAAACCGATAGCAGGCGCACATTGATGATATATCTTGCAGTGTCTACACAATATCTTATCAGTCATTAGTAATCATTCATAAATTATTTAAAGACAGATGTTGAAAATATCAAGTGTTTCTAACTCATCTGGAATTTACTTTTGTAAAAAGTTGTATTTCTATGTTTTGTTATTAATAACCCCACACCCACCCCCCATAATGGGGACCTATTAATTGTAAATCACTTTTACTTGATG
>JACXGJ010012730.1:0-17406 GCA_016801105.1 Esox niger
CCATCATCCACACACCTATCCACCCAACCAAACACCCACCCACCCATCATCCACACAACCATCATCCACCCTCCCACCTAACCAACCAAACACCCACCCATCCATCATCCACCCAACCAAACAATAACCCACCTACCCACCCATAATTCACCCAACCAAACACCCACCCATCATCCACCCAACTAAACACCAACCTAACCAACCAAACACCCACCCAACCCTTCCATCATCAACCTTCCCTCCCTCCCTCCCTCCCACCCAAACAAACACCCACCCACCCATCATCCCTCCCTCCCACCCAACCAATCACCCACCCACAAATCCATCATCCACCCTCCCACCTAACCAATCTCCCACCCATCATCCACCCTCCCCCCTAAACAAACAACCACCCACCCACACATCTATCATCCTCCCACCTAACTAAACACCCACCCACCCATCATTCACCCAACTAAATAACAACCCAACCATCCATCATCCATCATCCACCCTGCAACCCAACCAGTCACCCACCGACAAATCCATTATCCACCCTCCCACCCAACCAATCACCCACTGACAAATCCAACCCTCCCACCCAACCAAACAATCACCCACCCACGCATACATCTTCCACCCACACATACATCTTTCACCCTCCCACCCACACATACATCTTCCACCCATCCAACCAATCACCCACCCATGCATACATCTTCCACCCACACATCCTCAGTACGATGTGGTAAATGGACGTACCGTTGGACCTCTTTGCCCCCTTGGACCGGGTTTGCCGGCCACGCCCTTTGGAACAACAGACACGTTTATACATCTGTAGGTCAATCCATCCTAAACATCCTCATTAAGTTTCTCTCCAGGTCTGTTCTAAAACCTCTAGATAAGCATGACTTTCCATTGAAGGCTGAGAAGTGAAAGTAAAACATTGAGGACAAACAATAGCTTCAGCATCTTTTCATAATCTTCCACATTGATTCTTGAATGTTGTATTTTGTGCAAACTCATCAAACAAACGCTTTTGTAATGGGAATCAATGTCCATTGTGTAGTGTTATGATGCAGTGTGTGTGACTGTCATACAGAAACAGGGATGGGAATATTTATCTTACCCTGGCTCCTTTCTCTCCATTGGCCCCTGGGAAGCCCGGGAAACCGCTGGAACCCTGTAGAGTAAAAAGGCAGATTCCATAGAACAGAGAACGAGTGAGAGAATGGAAGAGGGCTCGGGAATCAGGATATCCATGTTAATAAGGAATTATTTGAGTAGATGTTGTTCACTGTCAGCCTTTTTTGGTATGTGTGACTGAAAGAGTGGCATCAGATATTGACTAGCCCCACTGTGTGATAGGCAAACAGTCATTACAGAAAACAGAAAAGTCCTTGATAAACAGTCGCAAGCTCTACTCCATCAGAATAATACCATCTAACAAATGCATACGGAAAACATGAAATAAGATGACAAAAAGAACCCCTACCCCCACAGACACACATAAAAATACACTCTGCTGTTGTTAATGCTGCAAAAAAGATATCCTTTGAAATATGACGTCATGCATTTCTCAGAGAAAGGAGAAAACCACAAAACAAACAAACACAACACATACTGTACACAAAATTCTGGGAGGACAATCTGGTTTGCAATTACGGCTGTTTGTTGCATTGTTGAAAAACGTTTTCAAAAAATGTACCAGTATAATTTAGTCCTGGTGTTCACAAAAGCATTCAAACATGAAATCAATGCAATGTTTCACTGTCCCATTTCAAAGCTATAGCTACAGTTTTCTAGGCCCAATTTTACAAAGTCATGCGATGAGCTGAAGCTCAACATTCTCTGATGAAATGGACGGAGATGAATACTCAGCTTTTGATAGACTCAAACCTCAGACTATAAAACTGCCGTAACACTAAAACCTTTGCTTGGGCTTTTAGATGCCCATGGTAATGCTTGAACAGTTCACTTTATAAAATTCCAACTTCTGGCAGCTCTCTGACATAAATTAGCAGTGTATTAGATACAATTTCACGGAATGCCACATAATCTTTTAGCATAATGCCTGTAATCTTTTAATCCGTATTACCAGTGGAATGCTGAATAGCAGATTGCTGAATGTGATGGTAATTCGTGAACAAGAGGAAGGACATGTATTTCTTGTTAGGGCTATAATAGTATGGTAATGCTACCAAATCTATTTCGCTATGTTTATACTGCACATCACTTTAACAAAAAGATTAATTTGTCACCATTTCATTATCTGAGGCATCAAAATGCCTTAGCATCTGGCTAGCATCTACCGTGATAGTGGATCATATTAGATAATCGGGGTGTATATATAGAAAGATGTGGCTCTTGGACAACCCTCAGGTAAAACATGTGAATGTTCTTCAACAACCATGTGTATCTGACATCCTTCATTGACATGTGGGAGGTCTTTCCATTTGTTTTCCCTGACGTCCTAATAGGCATCAGAGAGAGTTTGTTTACAAACCTTCGGTCCTTGTCTTCCTGGGTAACCGGGTAATCCCGGAACACCCAGTTTTCCCTGAAAACAACACAAAAAGGTTGCTGAAGCAAGATCAACTCACATTTGAGTGTGCATAAAAGAATGCAAGTATTTCAGCGTACTTTGGGCAGATCCTGGCTCAACCAGATTGACCTTATGAGAAAATGATGGAGTGACACCTAATGTTTACCTTCTCTCCAGCAGCACCCATTGGGCCAGACTCTCCGTTGGGGCCTGCTCGACCCTTGGGTCCCTCTGGTCCATCTTCACCACGGGGTCCAAGCACACCGATCTCACCCTGAACACATCCATCACACAACAGACGGGTTATGATGTTTCACAGTGTGTCATGCACACAGGCAAGGCGCTGCAAGATTATTGTGGGGTAAAATACATGAGAACGACAGCTGAAAGAGTCTACTCACCCTGTCTCCTTTGAGACCCATGTCCCCCTTGAAACCAGGGAAACCGTCCTCACCCTGAACACAAAGGGAATAAAATGTCACTGCATATAAATGATCATTCTAAAATAAATATGCCTAATAATAATATTGGTATCAGAGAGCATATTTATTCACAAAAATAACATTACGTTTTCATAACAAATAGTCAATCTGAATTAATTTTCACTCAACAGCTTCTAAATCTGAAACGGAGCATTTCTTATCTGTACACCCAATATGGCTTGCGGCCTACCACCATCTGGTGGCCATGGGGGGAATCACACTTCATGAACATTTGAGAATGAGAGTGACATCTGTCCTATTACAATACTGCCACACAGATATGGACCAGTGGGAATTGTATTCATGCATTATAAGAACACATGGCTGAGCAAACATACAGTAGACATTCTGATCACTCAAACATAAGTTGATAGCACAGGATAATGATGTTTGATGCTTCTGACTGTTGATGAGGTGGATGGGTAAGTCATTAGCTGCTTTTAATGCCCTGGCCTGCACAACTGATCCAATCATCAATGCATAAATTCCTAGCCGCTATGAAACAGTTAACAAGAGAATAACGATCTTTGACCCTATGTTCTCGCCATTCCATCTGTCTCTCCCGGTCACCGCTTTTTTTCTCACTCTCTTCTTCTTTACTCTCTCATTTTCTCTTCCACTCCCTGTTCTTGTTGTCAGAGAATCTGTGTGCAGTATGTCACCTGGTTGTGTCTCCTCTCTTGTAATACATAATGCATTGGTGTGTGGGTGTGTTTGTGTGTCTGTATGTGTGTGTGCCCACCCGGCAACAAAAGCAGTGAAGCCATGCATGTTTCACAACAAGCTCTACGCTGTGGGACTTTCTCTACTTCAGTTAAAATTCAGATTGGGCTATTGGTCTGAAACTGGTTGCTTTGTACCACAGATATCAGCTAATATTGACAAGGACACTGCATCTTTTAATATCACGGAAATCTCCGTAAATTAACTTGAGTCCAGATTGAGGCACGTTTTGAATAATATTAATGTTGTCATTCAGAGCTGTATAAAATCATGTGGGGCAGTGGATGGCGTCTGAACCCCGGACTTAGAATTAGAGCACATGGTGCGTCTAATGGTGAACAGAGGAAGTGGTACCTTCTCTCCCTTTCCCCCCTTCAGTCCACGAACGCCATCAGCACCCTATTAGATAGACAGGAAACAGACAACAGTTACTAGTTGAGACCATGGTCCTGTGTGAACTATGTTCCCCAACATCACCTAATTGAGCTCTACCACCATACCTTGACACCACGAGGGCCAGGATAACCAATAGGACCCTGTGGACCCGGCTGGCCCTGAAGAAAGAGACAAAGAACCATGTCTGGGTTAGTCTCTCAAGTACCAGATACAGTATGTCAATACCATGTACCATTAAAATAACTTGTTTACAAATCCATGTTATTCAAACAAAGCGACTGTGTGATTTGGACTTACTAAGGCTCCTTTCTCACCAGGTGGACCCTCTTTACCAGGATGGCCCTGAAAAAGATCATTGACCACAGTTATTTAGATATTATAATCTCTTCTGGATGTAAACATTTAATTGGCTGATATCGGTCAACATTGGAGAAATTAACTCCGAAGATGTTTTTTATGTTTCGGGAAAATGTAATGAAATAGCTCAGTATCTTAGAATGTTCTAGAAGATCACAATATTCGTTTATCATGGTGTCAGTGGTATATAATAGGGAATAATGGTGGCAGTGGTGTAGACTAGTGGATGATGGTGCCAGTGGTGTAGACTTTTGGATGATGGTGCCAGTGGTGTAGACTTGTGGATGATGGTGCCAGTGGTGTAGACTTGTGGATGATGGTGCCAGTGGTGTAGACTTGTGGATGATGGTGATAGTGAAGTAGAACAGTGAATGATTGAGCCAGTTTTGTAGACTAGTGAATGATGGTGGCATTGGTGAAGGCTAGTGTATGATGTTGGTAGGGGTGAAGACTAGTGGATGATGGTAGCTGAGATGATGACTTTAACAGCGTTAGCTCCAAGCCACTTTTGAGTAACTGGTTAATTTACAGACAGAAACACCTTTCACTTTGACACCTGGCACTTTATTTTAACAGGCTGTAAATCATAGGCTTTAAGTCTCAGCTCCACTTCACCTTCCTAGCTATTCAGTCTGACCGATACACCTAAACCTATCAGCTGTAGCCAGGCAAATTGGCTTCTGAGGGAGAGGCACATATAACTACAGCTTTGACAAAACTCAGGGTGAATATGAGAGAAAGTGGAAGGCAGGAAAATTGGTTAATGGTGTGGCTGAATATGTAGTTGAAGATAGAGATGTTTGGTGCATGCTAGATTCCTCTAACTGCATTGTACCCTTCTTTCTTTTGTGTGGCACTACAGGACATTGGGCTTTCCTCTATTGTCGTTAGGCTGTTAGCCCACTTCCGTGATGGATCTCGATTTAGTAACAAAGGCCAAAAAGCTTGCTAAAATCCTACTCAACCATGTGGAATGTAGTGTATGTACTCCACTAATGAGTATCGAAATGTCCTGGCACATGTTAGTTGATCATTTATGGTAAAGATTTGTTAAGTAAGCTTTTGAATATTGGTGAGTTTTCTTTTGGAAGCAGAGGATGAATTGTGTGTGAGGTGAAACGGACAAACACGTACTGGAGGCCCATCTGACCCAGGAAGACCAGCCAACCCTGACCTTCCCTGAGGTCCCTGTAGAAAGAGAGAAACAAAACAAAACTGCTTTAACAACATTTCAGAGATATCTGCTGACCTCATGTTTGTTTCTACTACTCCTGAGTTTACCTCGAACATTGGTATTACCCACAGAGGAGGTAAACGTAATCCAAAACCATGTTCAGACTGCCACTAGGGCAGTGACTCTGCAGCCCAAAACCATGTTCAGACTGCCACTAGGGCAGTGACTCTGCAGCCCACAGTCATGCAGTGTTTACTACAGAATGTGGTTGAATACTAAACTACACTGTATTGATATGCTCATATGTGTACGCCCTGCTCAGTATCCTTCTTAATTTCCTTTTTGTCCAAGCCTACAACAAGGGTTTTCCATATGTGTTACAGTACCAATAAGACAAACCTAACTGACTGAATAAAACACAATAGAAAGGTTGATAGTAAACTATATTATTGTTAGCATCTATTTCTGTTGTGGCTGCATCTACCCATACAAACAAAGGAACATGCATTTTAAAGTTTGTGTGGTGCATGACACTCTCACACACATACCTTTTCACCTGGAGGTCCGATGGGACCTTGAGGACCAGGAAGACCCTGTCAGACAGATGATAGACAACTTTAGAGTTTGTTTCCTTAGGATTGACCCATAGACACCCACTCACCCACACAAACAAACAAACACAAACACACACAGTCACTGACTTGTATTGGTAAGGAAGAGTGCTTCTTCTTGGGCATGTGTTTGTGTGTGTGTGGCAGAGGGAGTAATATGAAGCCAGGCTGGAGCTCAGAGAGTTTGCCTACAGGTGTGTCCCTCGGCAGGCATTCCACAGACATGAATGAGATGCTTTCACTGCTTCCCTCAACCCCACAGAAAACCCATCAACATATCCCAGGAAAATCAGTGTGAGAACATCTGTGTGTGCCCTCAATTCCTCCAGGGAGCAAAGGGGGAGCAGAAGAGGAAAAGGACTGAATTCTGGTATTTAAGAAATGCTATCATCAGAGAGCAGTATACAAATATACATTCTAGATCTAATAGCTCATAAATGAGAGGGCCACAGATATTGACCAAATATAAAAAATACACAAAATTATTGGTACTGTGTGTCAATAGAAACTTTAACATTTTGTCTCACAATAAAAAATATACCCTGGTGTTTATCAAGACAAGTCCATAGCTAGCCTTGAACATAATGCATGTCCGTGACATTTGTGATACGGTCTGTGATGTTGGTAATACTGCCTGTGATATTGTCTGTGATACTGTCTATAATGTCTATGATACTGCCTGTGATATTTTCTGTTATACTGTCTATAATGTCTATGATACTGCCTGTGATATTGTCTGTGATACTGTCTATAATGTCTATGATAATGTCGGGATCTCTTTAATACCGCCTATGATACTATCTGTGATTTCATTAAAACTGTTTGTGATAATCTCAGTGATATTGTCTGTGATGTCGGCCATACTCCATTTAATAATGTCTGTGATGTTAGTAATACTGATTGTGATAATGTCTGTGTTACTGTCTTCATTACTGTTTGTAATACTTCTTGAGTTCACTGTCTGTGATAGTCTAATGTCTGCGATACCGTATGGTATACTGTCTGTCATTTCTGTAATACTCCATGTGACACTGTCTGAGATATTATGCTAATATCTGTGATGCTCTCTGTGATGTTGGTAGTATGGTCTGTAATACTGTCTGTGATGTTGGTAATGTGGCGTCTGATACTGTCTGTGATAATGTCTAATGTATGTTATACTGTGTGTGATGTTGTTAATGCTGCCTGTGATACTGTCTAATGTCAGTGTAACTTTCAAATATCTGGGATACTGGTTAATGTTTATGACACTGAATAGTGCTTGTGATACCGTCTGCAATACTGCCTGTGATACTGCCTACAACACTGTCTGTAATATCTTGGATGCTGTCAGTAAAATTTGGGGTACTCACTTGTGTCCCAGGGATACCCTGTTGACCGGGAGGTCCTGGCTCTCCTTGTGGACCCTAAACAAAGAAACAAATACAAGAAGGACTAAATTCACAGGGTGATGATGACAGAGAAGTGCAGGTGTTATTTATATATGTCAGTTTACTCAGAGTACGGAGACAGGATACATTCAAATAACATTACTGGTATGTAATACCAGTATTACAGTGGACGGATTGTTGTAATGCCCTGGAATGAATATTCTATCAATTCAATTCCACTTGGAGAATACAGCTGTTACAGTTAACCTGTATTCTGTAGATCCTCTGAGCTGAATAATGGCTGTTAACAACTGTTGAACTTTTTCCAACCCAGAACCAGATTAAACTCACACATCCTATAATCAACCGTTAGAGGGTGAATAAAAATGGATCTTAGATTATCAAGGAGCTGCAAGGAGAGGCCACTGTTGGCAGACCTGTTGAAATATAGAGAGGCTCACTGCATGAGCTACAGTGTGAATGAAGTCATGCCTCCAGTACGCTCAGGTACACAATTTGAACTTTGACCTATACGGATGTAATGTTTAAAAAAGTGCTAGAGCACAGTGTAAACAAACTGGCCCATGTGATGATGATACATGCACTGTTTTAGGCAACACCAGACTGTGGACACAAAATGTGTTTTGGTCAGGCTAATACCAGCACTATTTCTGGTCCCCAGACAATGTCACAGTGGGGGTTTTACAGTATGTGTCTGGGTGAACAAACATACCATGTTTCCTTTGGGACCGGGAGGCCCGTCCACTCCAGCCACACCCTGTGGACATACAAACTGTCATATATCAACTGGGATTTATTTATCAAATCTTGCAATATAAAGACAATTCCAAAGTGATAATTCTGTCTCAGCAAATGTTGTGTCGGGCGGACTACATACAGGCTGACCAGTGGGCCCAGGTGGACCGCGTGGTCCAAGCAGACCTCTAGGACCCTGAAGAGAGAGGGAGAGAAAGGTCAAAGGGCACAATCCCATAGAGACAGGAACAGGTCTCAGAGCATTGCAGTCGGTGGTGATGTCCATGCTAGAACACGTTTTATCCCAGCTATGTCCTCTTAACGAGATCACTGACAACAATCATTACTTGCAGAGCAAAATGTTAAAGCAATGCTACCCACTAGTGGACAAATGTGAGGCATACATCAACTGTTCATAATACAGCAACAGCCCTTCTACCTCCAAGGATAGCATGTCACCGTAACCAGCTTCGTTAAATGTTTCCATTATTCCAATAACTCTACATCCGTTTTACTCCAATTAAGCTGTTGTTGCTCCAGCACTGAAAGACACACCTGCATCGACCAGGATCAAGGTACACTGTTTTAGCGTCCTGTTTCAGAAGCTTACGGCAATGCAGTAAATACTTTCTTACACTTTCTCCAGCCAATCCCCTTGGCCCGATCTCTCCGTCTTCACCCTGCACAGAGGTGATGGGAGGAACAGTCAATTTCAGGCTGTGAGGACCGTTGGATGCACATTATCTGGACGTTGATGAGAGAGGAGTCTGAGGGGAGGGGATACTCACTCTCTGTCCATCCTCCCCGGGGGCTCCAGGAGGTCCAATTGGTCCTGTCTCACCCTGTAGATGGGAGGGGGTGAGGAGAAATTGTTATTTAATCAGAGTATAAGGCCTGCTGTTGAGTTGGGGCTGCACACCATCTCATATTTCCTTGATGATCAGCTGGCTGGCTGGCTGACTGACGGCATTCATGTTCAGACTAAAGGATCTGGTTGGTCAAACCCTTGTATCCATTGGATTACCTGCAGTGCCAAATCTCCCTGTAATACACCTCAGATGCTCTGAAGGGATCAACAGGAATACTGAAACAACCCATGTTTCAGAAACATGCCACACAAAATGCTATGCGCCCAACCCCTAACCCACCACCCTTTGGCTCTCTCTTCGCTTGGTCTGACAAGAGAGCTCCGCTGAGAGCTCTACTGAGAGCTCCACTGAGAGCTCTACTGAGAGCTCCGTTGACTAGAACTGATTAGGGTGAACACGAAGGTGCTTAGACCACGTTAGTACTCACCCTGTGTCCCTTCTCACCAGGTAGGCCGGGCAGGCCGTCAAAGCCTCTGTCACCCTGTGGAGAAAGAGGGTGTGACAATGACCACCCAAATCCCAAGAGGTCACGTCCACAGACATCTCCCACAGCATTGTCGTTTTGAGCAGAGATTAAGGTGCGGTTTCATTCTCTGAGAAAAGAAAGTAATGGATGGATCATGTACCTTAGAGCCGGACTCTCCAGGCATTCCTCTGGCACCATCGGCTCCAGCACGACCCTATGACAGACAGCGGCAAAAGATTTAAACTTCAAAGTCTTGAAATCCACCTGGAAAAGCTACGGCCAATAATTTCTTCAATTGCTAGATTTAGCTTTTTCTCATTTTCCGGATTTTGTAATATATGGAAAGGTAAGTTTGTTTTATTATGCTAAAGCTCTCAGCAAGATGTGCACTGACCCTTTTGCCGGATTTGCCTGTTTGTCCTGGAGCCCCTTGGATTCCCCTGGGGCCCTGTGGGAAATACAGAAATGACAGCCAATTAAGAATTTCATCAAAATGCTTCAAAATATTTTCAGAAATGTTAACATATGTTATTTCATGAACTATTGAAAGACATGGTTCATTGACAGCCGTTTTTGTTTGAAATCTATCACTTATCGGTTTCATTTCAAATTGCAATAGGTGCAGTTCACTCAGATAGAATGAATAATTGTTACACAGTGAAATGTGTTAAATTACATTTGTAATGAAGGACTGTACAAATTACACCGGTGCACAAATGTATTTGTTTAAAGTAAGATAGGTGTCACTAAGTGAATAGGAAAAAAGATGTAGGTGTTGGCAACAACTGAGATATGAATTTGTTCAGAGTCAGACAGGTGACACTAACTGAAAAAGAAAACAGAATGTGAATTAAATGAAAAACACTATTTGTGAATGTGTTTGATTTTTTTTTCACTACTACAGTATGTTTACATTTTTGCAACGGGAAAGAACATTAATGTGCTGTAGTGGCAGATAGTTATGGTTGTCCTTGTTCAATAGAGAAAATGGATGCTCCAACATTACAGGATAGCAAGTTTGTAAAGCCTACAGCCTGATGGTAGGCCTGTCCCCAACCTCAAAGTTTGGCTTCTAAAAATGGGGATGGTTCTAGTTTTTCCAGATTCTGAAGCTCTCTAGTTAGCTCGATTTTTTGAAGTCTTAAAAAAATTAATGCTTCTGGTAATGCCATCTGAAAAGGTATACAGAATGTGTAGGTGTTGGGAACGGCAGTGGACCTCTCACCTGAGGACCAGGGTCACCAGCATCACCTTTAAGTCCTGGAGAACCAGGAACACCCTATGAAAAAACAGACCAATGAGAAACTTGGTAACAAAGCTCAAACCAGTTCTATTGGCAGAAAACCAAAGACCAGAGAGGTGAGTATGCTGCATACAACGAAACAGCAGATGGCGATATTTGGAGTAAGTTAATGCCACTTATTTGAAAAGACTAATTGATTTGTATTGTTAAAATAAAAAGTGTATTAACCTGTGTAACAAACCTATTGTAAATCTATTTACCAAACAGAACTTTTTGTATAAACTGTGCAAAAGGATGTTTAGATGGATGAATAAACTGTGTATTTGAAATCCGGATGATAAAATGTTTACTATTAAACTAAATATATATTTAGACTATCCAACTCTACTACAGCACCCCCATGTGTCAGCTGTCGGTACATGATCTGAGATTAAAGCCTTTCTAACAGAGATTAACATGAAAGCATCCGAAAACAAAACCCTTTTGTGGCTGCAGGTAAATAGGGTAGAAATAAGTTATTGTACTTGGGCAGGACATGTACTTAAAAATAGAGTAAATTGTAGGGTTGTATTGCCTTTCTAGGCAAAGCATTTGGAACATCTAATCTATCTGCACTACTGAAACATTCACAACTGGTGATTTAGGAAGTGACAGCCACTAGTTTTAAAATCATTAAATGCCTCAACAGTTTCACTCGATAGTGAAAAAATATGATATTATCAGTGATTATGAATGAATGAAACAACGAATGAATGCCAGATCATTCAAAAAAGAATCTCAAGGCCTTAAATTGATCATCTATCTGTAATCAGCCTCATGCATGCATTTTCAGCCATGATTTCCAGATTTACTGTCCTCAGTACAAAAAGACCTGAAAGGTACAGAATCTTCAGCCTGCGTTTAACTGCTAAATCGTGTATCAACCTGCTTTGGGCATGACAGAGATGAGGTGAAAATGGTCTTGGTAGTTGGGAGGCAGACAGATTGAAAGGGAAGATAATACTGTCATGAGACCTTGTTACATGACCCCTGAGAGTTCCTTGATGCCTAACACAAATCCCATTGAAATACATGATCCGAACAGCCTCATACGAGGCACGTTCTTTGTCGGTTGTGTGGTTGTTTATCGGTCATGGACAGGTCATGCTTTGTCAAGTCAGTCTTGAGGGACGGAGACAGAAACTAAAAGCCAGTTCGTCAAGGTTGACGGTCCTATTATACATGGCTGATAGCTGTGGATGGGAATAATTCTGAAAGTAGAGCAGGCTGAGTCGTGACGTGTCACACTGAGACATGGGATAACGTGGAAGACGTTGGTAGTCTTTCTGTCGTTCCTTACATTAGGTACGAAGACCGTGGGGTGTAGAACCTGCAACTCACCACTGGACCAGATCTTCCCGTTAGACCCATTGGACCTGAGGGACCTCTCATAGCGAGCTGGAGGTAGGGGGGAGACAAGAGGGAGGGACACATGCCAGACATGTCAGAAAGAGATGGTTAAACACCGTCCATATTTCACAGCAGCCCAGAGACAACATATCATCCTCCTGGAATTCAGTCACTCACAGACGCCCTCAGCAAACCCCTCCATTTTCTCTGATGTCATGGGTTCGATAGAAGTGAAACTTGATGAAGCCTGTAACCTACACTCATACAAGGCCAACCTCGGACAGCTGTTGGTCTGGCCCACCTGTGGGTCATGAACTCCTGTAGTATTTTTTACTGCCTTCTGCATCTGTCCAGGCAGGCTGTGATCCAGCCTGTGGGCTGTTTAAGGGCCTCCCCTTTTAGGGCTAGGTTACGCAACATTTTCCGAGACTTATCGAAGAAGGCTTGAAACGTTAAGGTTATTTATTTGTGTATACTCGCAGATGTCGACACCATTTTCCGAGGTAGCCTGCAGTACATTTTCGACCGAGACCCCCCAGGAGGTTTGCAAATGTGAAAACAATTGTGTCAGAACTGAATCAAGTTTCTGTGCAGTGCGCACGCATATCGCTCCATTTTCCTGTCATTGACGACCACAATCCTGCGTGGTATGTCTCAAGCATGACGGCATAAATTAAAACACTTTGGATAAAATGCTAGACAGACAAACCGAGATTAGTCAATCCAGCATTTTGTTCTTTCTCATAATGTAAATAAGCCCTTAACCTTGTAGGCCAAGATAAACCCCTCAATCTGCAGTTTCCCTCCCCCCTACATCCCACCTTCCTCCCTGAAGGCAGCAAATGGCCAGTAATGTTATGATGTGCCCCCCCAGATGCTTTTCCTTTAAACCACAGCTGTGATACACTAATGAAGGATAGAAAGGATACACTAATGAAGGACAAGATCGCTGAAATGACAGTGAGTCTCTCTTCTTAATAACGTTTTTGATTCCAGGAGGAGAACCTGTGCGAGCTACACCAGCGGTTTTGCCTTCTGGTGCTAAATTACGTCCTGCAGAACCATTAGCTTTCTTGCGCTCTCCGGCCCATAATGTTGTTGGTGTGACTATGGTGTACTCACTCTAGCCTGGGACAGGATGGCCTGGGCTTGGGCCTCCTGAGCCGACACTACAGGACCCTTCTCTCCGTCCCCTCCAAAACGGAACTGCCAGACAGGGAGACACAAATATTACAAAAAATATCGCCGTCTTGCTGAATATAAACTATGATCATCTGAATAATAAAGATATGAATCAAGCAAGGCAATAAATGGACAGAATCTAGATCAAGTTGAATAATCAATCAATCAATCAACTTTTTGACTCTATCAGCGGGAGTCACAAAGTACTTTACACTTGTGTATATTTTAAAAGATTGGTAAACGATGGTAGTGTTTGTTGGACTGGTACTGGTACTGTCTGGAACTTACTGGCAGCATCAGCATGGTACCAGGTGGACCTGGCAAACCGTCAGCTCCTGCGAGACCAGCCCGACCTGGGGGACCCTGGGAAGTAGCACAACACAGGATGCATCAGGCATCAGGATGAATCATCGTCAAATAGCCATCAGGATGGAAAGATTCCATTCTAGAACATTTCTCATATGAGAGAAAAGAGAGGCAGAGTGAGAGACAAGCAGACAGAAATAGAAAATGTACGACAACTATTAGAGTCAAATTATATAGAGCTCTGGAAAGGAAAGACAAAGGTTCAGTGATCTCTTAATTTTTTTGAGAGCAGTATACTACAACTTCCTCATTATCATCCTTGTCATCCATTAATCAGCCATCCGTTACTATAGCAACAGAAGGAGGAGAGGAGAGATACAATATTAAACTCATCAGCAGGTGACCCAGGCATCTGAACTACTTTATCTAGCTATCAGAGCGGAGAACAGAACAGCCTTTTGTCTTGATCCCGTCACATGGCCACCAAGTGTTGCCATGTTGTTTGTAAGGAAAAATAACTAGTAAAACTTTGTTAGCCACAGCATGCACCTGTTAGTTGTAGTTATTCACAGTTTGACAGGAGGTTGGTTTGAGGTGTGTGACACTTGACATAGACCTCAGGGGCAGAATGAACATCAGAATGAATAAACAACCAAGTACATTTAAAATGTGTTTGGTTCATCTACAAACAACTCTATGGCGCTGTCCTCTCTCCAAAACCAACACCTCCTTGCAATCTTGGCAGTGTGAAAATGTGTGTGTGCGTGTTTGTGTGTGTGTGTGTGTGTTTGTGTGTGTGTGTGTACATCGTATAGAAAGTCATTTAATGAGCTAGGCAGCTAACGATCGATTGAAGATGTCTGCCCCGTTAATGGTTTTCTCTCCGACTGAAGTTGTGTAGAAGAAAAATTAAGATAGTACAGTATATAGGAAAAACCTATTGACATTATGACATCCTGACATACTGCCATCTGGTGCATTGTATTAGAGATGGGCCCAACCAGGTCCTTGATGAAACTGGTCATAGATTAGCAGTCTTACTCTGTGGGCCATGTTGATACTGTCCCTGAACCATCCTGATGGCTATAATGTACATAGAATCAGTTTTCCTTGTCAGATGTACTGAAAAAACACTGCAAAAGGCTGTGGTTTTCCTCTCCTATCCAGCCTACAGTCACCCTTTCATCTCCCTCTTCCTCTTTCTTCATCCAGCTGTGCATGCCTCTTATTTCTCCCTCGTCGTTTCATCCCCCGCTCTCTCCGACTCTAAATAAATGTTTTTCAACGGTCGCTTCAAAGTGTCCGTTCGTTCGGGTGAAAGATATTGCCACATTTTGTCAATATGTGGTGATTACTGTGTTTATCCATGTGCAACAGAAAGTCTACAACCATTAGGTGTCTCTGTCAGACAGCGTTCCCTCTATTTGATCATACCACACAGACTGGCAATGGTGAGACATGGTACACAACACTCCCACACAACGCTCGCACGCAAGCACACACACAGAGAAAAATAAATAAATAAGAGGGGTAGGGATATAGAGAGACAAGGATATAGACTCACTCTGTCACCAGGATCTCCAGCAACACCAGGAGGTCCTTGTAGACCCGAGGGGCCTGGGAGACCCTAAAGAAACACAAACCAATAAACCTTGGCACAGTAATCCTATTAGCTTCCATTTTGATTTGAAGTAGATCCCTGTACATTGACACCGAGGGCACAATTCATCTACAGTTTAAAACACAACCAAATATTATTATTCAAGTGTATCTCAAATGACACCACAGCGCTCTACTCTTGATCCAAGCTAAAAATCACAACCATATAAACGGAGCAGGGTGTCATTTGGGAAGCTGTCAAAGCATCAGGATGAATGGATGTTACTCACAGCTGGGCCCGCTGGTCCAGGAGGTCCTTCAATCAGCATGCCCTGAACATGATGGACAGACAACAGGAATTAAGGAATGGGAAACCAAGGTCAAACACAAACCCATTAAAATGTAAATATATACTAAACGTGCTGAAGGACGCGATATCTTGGGCTGCACGTAATTTCCCTTAACACCAGCAGTTTCGTGGTCTGGGTCTTACGGGTTCAATCACAGCGGGTTCGCCCTTCTCCCCTTTCTCCCCGCCACCGGCAACCTGTGAAGACAGCGAGGACACATGGATGAGCCTCTTCATTTGGAGCCACACCTTTTGGGGTCAATGGGGACAGTTATGGGCGGAGGGAGAGTGAGTGAAAGAGGTGATTCCATAAGCAAAGAAGATGGTTATAGAGTGGTGTATAAGAATATGATATCGGGTACCGGAAGGTTAATGTGAAGGAAAGAAGTATGTCAATCGGGTCAATGCAGTATCATATTGTTATATAGACACACCGTATCATATAACAGTGGGTCGGAGCTGTTCAGTAACTACGGAAATGAGGGTGGGAAGAACTGATAGAGAGAAGAGGGAAAGAGAGAGACATGGGTAAAAGGTGTTAGTGTCGATGAAGTAGAATTGATCGAGATGCTTGAAATGGAAGGCGGTGTCATTGCATTCATATAAGGATCATATGAAGCTGAGTGTTAGGATGACTGGATGAAATGCACCAATGGGGTTGCTTTAACATCACATGTGACAAGTGCACTGTACAATCAGCAATATCCAGGAAGACTAAACAATCCCAGCAGCTAAACACAGTTTCACCAAGATTGCTCAAGGTCTTGGGAGTCCTCTGGGGTTTCTTTGAATATCTACTAATTTGCATGTCCAACGTGGGCTTAGTCCTGCCAACATGTTCATTTATTGAGGAGAATACGGCAGCAGTACCGCTGCTACTGACTTGCCATCTGCTGTTGTCTCAAAGTTCAGTAGGAGGAAGAGAGAATATGAGAAAAACTGCCAGAAACTGAGAGAAATGTAGGGATGTAGAGATAACGTATGCTACAGAGAATCAATCAGAGAAGATAAATCCTCTTCCATAATGAGAGCACAGGCCTGCGAGTCCCACACATTAACATGCTTGCACAGTGGGATTTCCTATCTAGAACACTATAAACCAGACATATCTAATATGGGAGACAACATTTTTTTAAATGTACACTAGCTGGGGAGTCTGACAGAATCCACTGTTTTACAAGGCCATTTATTAATGTGGCCAGTTGTTTGGGAGGTGGGTTCTGCACTGAAGTCTTCCAGAGCTGTTAACACCTCTGTACGGGGTGTCTGTTGATTTGCTGAACTAAGTAGGGTTCAAGCAGGGTTGGTGTGACCTAAGAGAAAGTAGGTTAGGATAAAAGATAAACAAGATCTTCCAGTGTGAGGTTAGTGTGTCTGAAGACAAACAGCTGGATTTGCGGTAAGGGGCAATTGCTGTGCCCTCAGGCCTAGGACGTTCTATGAAATAGAAACATGTTGCTAGACGAAACCGCAGCTGGGGAAAACCACAGATAATTAATTGAATTTAGGATGGTGCTGGGTGGTGGCATGGAGCTGGATGGTGTGATGGAGGTGGGTGGTGGATTTAGGATGGGGCTGGGTGGTGGATTTAGGATGGGGCTGGGTGGTGG
>JACXGJ010012731.1:0-17405 GCA_016801105.1 Esox niger
ACACACACACACACACACACACACACACACACACACACACACACAAACGCATACACACAGAAATACAGACATGTAGTCTGATTTGACTAATATCTATATTAAATGAATTTTCCACTAGTGCCCTGTGGAGAGTGTAAATGCCAAACCAAGTGCCAGCATTCAAATATTATTCTATGAAGTCCAAACCATGTAAATGATCTACATGGGAGGGGAGTAAATATTGAGCATAGAATAATATAACTCTGTTTTGAAAATAATGATTTATGGCCCGTAAACTCAATTGTGAACCTCCGGGCCAGTTCCACAAATTTTTTGATTGCAACCCTCTAATCAAGGATTTACTTAGACCTGGGACACCAGGGTAGTGCCATTAAAGACGAGTAGAACAGAAAACCAGCAAGCTCCAGATCTCATAGGGTAAGAATTTAATACCTTTTATTTATAGCTTCATCACTGTTGTGGTATAATTAGTCAGAACTGGGTACTCAGGTATTGGAAATGATGTTGTTATCTATTTGCTAATATACAAATGATGTTTTGCTGTGGGTGTGTGATAATAGACAGGAATGCCAAGTCTCTTTGGTAAGAGCACTTTAATTTGATTATTGCATGTTGTGTTATTGTCACTGTGATACTGAAAAACAATTTATGGGAGAATGTTTGATTATGGAATATTGTTATTAAATGCTATCAAACCAGTCAGTTTTTGTATTTTATCCTGGTCTCTGAAGGCTGATTCTGACTGGATTTGGACTGTTGATGGAAAGCCATCCACTTTATTTTTTGCATGCTAAGATATCTTCCCAATATTTCCTGGAAGGGTTGTCAATGCTATGCAATCCATTGTCTATGGCATGGTAGCACTGATTCACTTGAACATACCTGTTCTCAGCAGCAACAGATTCAAGTTTCTTCATGATCAAAACCAAGGCTTATGGGCATTGTACAGAAAATCATCATGTTTCAATGACGGAAATGTGATCATTATTTAATATGGTTATATTAAATAATAATAATATAATCATATGGATCATTATATAACATGCATGTGAGAAAGTGTTAAATATAATATTTAACCCTTTTTCATATAAACTTAACAAGTAGGATTTTCTTTCATGTTATTGGTTTATACTATATTTCAGTGGCACATTTCTAGTCATGTCTAGTCATATTTTACCATACCATTCTAAAACCTGCTCTGAGCGTGGAAGTTGTCTTAAAACAGGTTTTCAACAGAATTTGAAGGATTTTTCTCAGAGATGATTTTTGTCTACGAGTCTGGAACTTTTAACTGCTTACTACTATACATAATGCCATTTATATAATGTATTGTTACATATTAATGACTCATAAATGCCCAAGGATTTATTCCTTCAAAGCCTGTGAGAAATATATGATATCACAGTGAACAAACCAATGAAGGACACTTTTCATAGAACTTTGTCTGTCTGATGCCCAGATTGGATGGTTCTCATCTATGCGATGGTTCGCCCTGTGGTAATATCTGCCGACACATCTCCATTCCCAATCCAAGGGCTACATTGTTAGAGGATTTGTGTAATCTATGATTGCTAAGACTTTTTCAGGGGCATGAGCATGACCTCAAAATGACACCCATATCCCATTTTGCGTACAAAATGTAGATCAAATAATTTGCTCTTTTTCATTGACCCCAGCTGTTGGAAACTCAGGCCCTTCTGCCCATGTTTTGACATTTTTAAAAAGTATGTGTGTCCCCAAGAAGTTGAAAATGATTTGAAATTACAGTGAAATGTCCTTTACTGCTTTTGCTTAAAATTGTTTTGTGAAACAAAAACAAGTTGGTCTGGTGCATGGACAATGCATAGTCCACATCGCAGAGTGCCTGAAGAGGGCGCTTAGCCGTGGTATATTGGCAATACAGTATATCACAAACACCTAAGATGCCATATTGCTCTAATAAACCTGTTACAAAATCAGCCAGTGTGGTAAAAAAATGATGTCAGAACCATGGTATACAGTATCATATACAACCATTACCAGCCAATCAGCATTTAGGATTCAAACCACCCTGGTATCTATATATCAGAAAGATATGTTGTATACATACATATAGATAAAGAGATTGATAGAGAAATATAAACAGAGATTGGTTTGATTGAGAGCCCGATACAGATATAGGTAGATACACATAAATGGGGAGTGTTTCAAAACAGAAAACAAGCAACTGCTGGGGAGGCGGTGTGCAGTCTGAGGCAGCCCCCCCTGCTGGTTTGGTGCCTTCACAATTCTTCTCCATACCATCTTTCTCCTTGGCTCCTGCCGTCACTGGCTTAGTGCTGGTCTCTTTCTGCCTTCTCCAGTCTCTTGCTCTTTCTCCCACAACATTTCCTTCTTCTTTCTTCAGCTTCCCCCACAGTCTGCACATGATACAACTTTATGGAACAAGTGCACCGGTGAAATATAGCAAATGAATGAAAGCAATGGGTTGCAGCATTTACGCTGTTCTTCACAAAAGCCCCAACCAGAAGATATAACTGACACATTCAGAATATTAAATGAAGAAGTTTAGTTATAAGTTAAGTTATAATAACAAGAAGGTGATCATAAAATACATTTAGAAATTCTTAATGGTGCTTTATTTTGCCGACGAGTATATTGAGGGTTTACAAATCTTGTATCTCAGGACTTGCAAAACTGTTCTAAAGGTGACTACTATAACACGATAGCACCTGTTGGTTGTTTTATTACAACTCTGCATGTGATGCACTAGCTCCACCCCCCACTGGAATCTAAAGATAACACAGCACAGTCGGCCATCTTTGTTGAATTATTCATGATTGACTAGCTCAATATAGCACAGCTGTCATACAACAATTGTGTCCATCTGATATCAAGATGTTTTCATTTCACTTGGAAAGTTGCAGCTTTCATTAAGCCATAGTTTTGTAAAGGTTGGCCTCCAGCACTCATGTAATATTGCACTGTTTTCAATTGAAATATTTTAACCCGGTTATAATTCCTGAATCTACACTGACAGTAAATACAGACATAAAAAATGTAGGTAGAGAAAAAGATCACCTGTTAACAGAACTGGAGGAAGTTACCTTTGCCAAATTCCTCTACATAGATGTCAATGTTGTTGTGGTTGTTGTGGCCAGGCCCATATCTACCATTTAAGGATATGTCCCTGGTGTTTCTTCCAGTCTCTTTATACATTTAATAAAAGGTGGTGGTGGGTGAATGGATAAAAAAATCTTCACGATCACTGCCTTCTTGAATGAAACCACTTGTGTGTTGTGAAGAGAGAAGCCAGGCAGTGATCTTGGTTTCATAAAATCTTTCTTTTAGCAAAGATGTTCACCCACAGATGCTTATTTGATTGTGTTCGGGGTGACGAAGAGTTGTTATTGCTGTTTGGCAATATTTGAAATGGCAGATGTTTTGTTATTTGGCAATACGTTTTGTGTAACAAGCACAATGTTAGTCATCTCTATCATCTAAATTGTCTAAAATACCCTGCTGGATGTCGGCTTGCTAACGTTAACTAACACATTAAACCCAGTGGGCTAAATTGACATAAATATACTTGTTCAATTAATTGTCATAAACATACTTGAATATCAATATTCAAATTTTCTTTGGGGGGGTCTGCGACTTATGACCTGAGTATATCTGGGGTCCTTGATACAGGCTTGTTTGTGGCCTCCTGCCTGGAGTGGCATGGGGAACAGGTGAGGAGGTAAGCATGAAGTGAAGCTCAGGGTAGACCGTGTGGGTTGAGAGGCAAACTGCACCTCTCCAGGCCAGGTATTTCTCAATGTGGCCCAGGGGAAGGAGTGACAGAGTGACAGCCCTGGTGGGCGACTGAGCTGTCCCAGTGGAGCGTACCTAATCAAATTGACTTGGTGAGGAGCAGCAGCCTGGATCAGGTAATTGCCGCCAGACATGGAACTCAAAACAAGCAGCCAGCTATTGCTGGAATCTGAGAAAAACACCTTCTACATGGACAATGCAATCTTAATGTAGTCTATTGCATGGGACTTCATTAAGATTTTTGGGTAGAAACAGGACTCTCCCTGCCTGTTTTTACTAGTCTAGTCTAGTCTGAATTTGGATCCTATGAACTGTTGCCTGTGATTTGAAACTATCTAACATTAAATGTGCTCAAACTGAGTTGAGAAACAGAAGCGTTCAATTTGCAGAAGTCTCTTAATTATTTCCGGAGATGTACTATGTCAGGTTCTGTGTCTGCCTGTTCTGCTGTTTTACCTTCTTGTCTTTTGGTTTCTGTTTGTTATTTTTCATTATCTCGGACGTAGCTTGTGTCTTTTGTTATTAGCCCCACCTGTATCAAACACCTGTTTGGCATTCCCTGCTGAGTCTGTTCAGTTCTTCTCCCTCATTGTGAGGTGTTGTTGTTTTTAACTTGTCACTCAGCGTACAAAGCCTGTCTTCATTCTTCAGGTTTGCCTTCATAGTGCACCGACTCTCGCTAAATCGTTTGATTATTCTGCCTGCCTGCCTTGTATTTTCAGTAGCATGAGTAGTAGTTGTGTTGATAAAGAAAAAACAAGCAAAACATCAATCAATCATTGCAACTTCAAAGAGGGCCAGACTGATACTGAGTGCTGAAACTTTTGCCTGTTGATGTAATGCATTGTGATAGATCATGTCCAGTGGCTGCTGAATTTGTAAAGACAGTATTACCATAATCAGAAACTGGAATGTAAGTTGACTGAATTATTTATCTTCTGCTGTTTAACATAGGGCATGACCTATTCCTGTAAAAAGTTAACTAATTCTTCATGATTTTTGAATGAAGGTCCATCATAAATCTAGTGCTTTGATATTAGTGGGCAGCTTTTGGGGCGGCATGCAATGTACATATACATATACAGGCATTAATCTTATGATAAAACAACACTCGTTATGTATTTCGGCAAGATCGAAGCTCAAAAACAGTGTGATTAGATGTCTACATACAGAGGTTATTGTTTTCTTTGACTGCTAAACCAATATTCTTGTAAAATGTGAAAACAATGCAATCTTTTTAGGTCAATTGATGAAAGCCAGAAAATAAGTAATTACTGATCCACAGTGTTGACAGCCTAAGATATTTAATAAAAAGAGCCTTACAGTTTTTACTCATGTCCACAAATATATCACATTATAATAACCATAAAAGAAGCACAGATGGTTCAATGGCCAGGTTTAAAACTCATCTGATGTGAATTTGACCAGGTCCAAACCCCAACTGATGTGAATATAAACAGGTATAAAACCCAACTGATGTGAATATGACCAGGTCTAAAACACCACTGATGTGAATATAACCAGGTTTAAACCCCAACTGATGTGAATATAAACAGGTCTAAAACCCAACTGATGTGAAAGGCATAGTTCATCCAAAATTCATATATTTCTTCAATTTCACTTACCAACAGATTTTCAAACATTCCATTATTCAGCTCTATCCCAGTCTGTAATTAGCGTTATTAGCATTGTTCAAATTTATGAATGGAAATTGTTTGTACCTTTATCACAAAGCTGTATTGCAAGCGGAAAACCTCTCCAGTACAGTTCAAACTACATTAAGTAATCTGTAGCAGTACCATCCATTTTTTTAAACACTGACAAACAGCCGGCGCAAATGGCTGAATTCAAACTGGCACTAGAAAACCATTTCCTTTAGCCACCATACACAGCTTCTGCCTTCGAGGTGTTTGTGAACTTTAACCTCAACAAGCTATATGAATATAGGTTGCTTTGCCTAGCTTTTTAAAGTTTCTGCTAGTTTCCACTTAGGTATATTATTGCTAGATGTTTTGCTAGATTTTTGCTTTATCTATTTCAAAATTCTTACTATACTGTTTATATGTCATGTGCCATGTCACAATAATTTCATTGTGCAGGAAGACACTGTGTTATTTGGTGCATTTGCTAAATAAACTTTTTGACTTCTGCCTGCTCGTTTGGATCAACTTAATCAACAAGACATATCATATCAGCGAGAACCATTTTAATACAGCGGATCGTGACCCTGAGTTCATTTATGAAAAGGACTAAAGGTGAATGTAATTCCATCAAGTTACCCAGTTCAACCCATGGAGACAAGCAAGGGCATAGGAGCCAGGGGAGGCCGAGGGCACATTTCCTGTCAGTATTAGAAACTGGTTAAATTGTCCCCATATAGAATGTTTTCTTAGTAATACTTTTATTTTGAAATAAGTTCATTCATTCTTTCATAACAAGCGGTGATTCAAGCAATGTGCATAGGCTGGCTCAGTGGATTACTGTAGCTGTGTTTTGTTTTTACACTAAGGATAACATGTATAAACATCAGCACATTTTCATATCTATCGAAGGAACTAACATTATCTAAGCTTTCTTTGGCTAAAAAAAGTATACACTAGTGAATGATTTGAAAGGAGGTTTTTAGCAAAATCTCTGTCTTGCAAGTAGCTAGATAAGTAATGGATGAGCCACCACCAGGCAAGAATGGAGTGTAAGTAGTTAAGGTTTTTGGTAACAATTCCCACACCACTGCTGGCAATTTAAATTTTTCAGTTTAGTTTATGTTTTATGTTAGGAATTTATATATAGCTATGGGTCCTAGAAGGGTGTTCAGTATTTTCATATTATTATTTTATATTATTTGAATGATGCTATGTATGATCATGGCAGGATAGGCAAGGAGGTTGAGGAATAGGACACAAACCAGCATGTAGATCATTCATAAGTGCCACGCCACGATGGACTGTTGATCTGTCATCATGCAAATCAATCACAGTCAATGAATACGATCTCTGGTGAAAGGACACCATCTGAATTAAGGGGTGTACTGTATGTGTTTACTGTATTCAGGCAAATGGCTATCATAACAATAACAATGGTCAGAAAGGCAGGCAGAGCATGGGAGAGAGAGGCCACAAACCAACAGGTAATATAGTGAGAAGTATTAATTCAAGGAGGTCTGTAGGAACAGATTCGAAACCTTAAAGCTGGACTAACATGCCTGATGGAGATGCCTAACATGCACTCTGATCACATTATCATATATCTGAAATGCCTTTCCAGCTGACAAGTCCCACCATGCAAAACAAAATCACAGAAGGTATTATTTACCAATGTTAGTTACTATAGCACATTCAGAAATCGCTACTTTCTTAAAGTCAAATTGATTGGAATATTCACTCTGAACGCTTGAGTCCTATCAAAACACATAGTTCACCATATTAAATAGACATTTTGGTAAATAAATTAACATTCACACTGTAAAATGTGTCTCCCCATTATCAGAGTCACTACTACGCCCCTGGAGACAAGTCACACTTCTGATTGCTGTGTAATAACACACAATGTACACCTTGCCTCCGGATTTTATGGGCAAGGGGTGGGGTTTAACAAAATATTAACTTTTGTTTACTGTGTATACACTAACTCTTTCCAAACGATGTGGATTGATACAATTGTGAACAAAACTAACGGGTATACACATGAAATACCCGTTTATTTGAAATAAGAATAATATTGTGAAAATTAAAACTTTATTTCGAGGAATACAACATTGTCATGTTCTTTGAGGAAAACAACACCACTTCTTAGTTTGGAGTGTTTTAGTGTCGTTTTTTGCATGCAATGCAGTACATGTGCTATCCATTCATGAATTTGAAAGATGCCAATAATACTAATTACTGACTGAGACTGAGCTGAATAATGGATTGTTTTAAGAAATGACTCTATTTGCCTGAAGGACCAACGGGGAGGAAGAAAAATATCATTTTTGGAAGAACTATCCCTTTAACTTTGAATATTTTAGTATTTAAAAACAGCGTTTGGGGTTAAACGGATTACTGATCATCTTTTAATTGTAACTAATGACAAAATAATTAGTTACTTGTAAAAGTGCAATGTTTTTATTTGTATGCTTTGTCTTTTATGCTAAATGTATTTCTATTATTTTAGTCATTCTTGTAATCTTTTCTGATGTAAAGCACTTTGAATTGCCCTGTGTATGACATGTGCTATACAAATAATCTTGCCTTGTCTAATGGATTACTGATACTTTTGAAAGAACTAGATTATTGAAAATAAATAGATTACGTCTTTTAACTTCAGAAAGGATGAGAGAACTATTTCACGTTGCATGTTCAGCCTGGGTTTTACTATGATTCTATGAAATTCCATTGAAAATATTATATTAAAAACATATATCCTTACCTGGTGATTAATTTCAGATGTTTTGGTGGCTACTATGTTTAAAGACAGCTTCAATGGCACAATATTATGGGATGAGATGCAACATGCAATGAAGGTTGTGTACCGCCCAGGAATAGCTAGTCATGGCGTGTCATGATTTCCACTTGGACCCATAACCACTGCTTTGCTGCATTGCCTACAGGTAGACATTTTGATTCTGCTTGCTATGGACAAGTAAAACAGGTAACTTTGGCTGTGGACAACCTTGACGTTGAGCTAAAAAGACATTGATGAATCACAGGCTGCATTTGCGCATATCAGTTTGTTTCTTTGTCCCCATTGTTTGGATGCATCCGTGCGTCGACCCCGGAGGGGTGTTCACTTCTGAGAATCACTAGGGTAATGTAGTTTATGGATGAAAAACTACAGATATCACTGTCTTTTACAATGATGTGAATACCGCAGCTGCTCCTAAACTCACTATACATCTTTTGTGACTCATGGACAGTAACACACTCATGGATACACATCATTTTAATTATTTTTACATTTGATTTGAAATAGAATTATTTGTCCACTAGCCTAACAGACACATTACCATCACACATGTGCAATATAATAAACTTCAGTAGTTCAAATATTGGGATGTTGAAAACTGAACAACAAAAACAAACTATATTGGTAGAGCTCATGTGTGTAATTTCATGAGCCTCATATTTTCCTACTTGCTTTTAGCCCATTTTCTACTGAACTTCATGACATGATTAGGGTTTTACCTTGATTGTGCTCACAGGTACCCAAGTTGCCATAAGAAGATGCTGGAATACTGAGAGGCAAATTCAATTACTAACCCCCTAACCTGGACAGTGCTACCCAATCAAACCACTCCCACCACTAATCCTCAAGCACGTGCACGAGCAAACCCCTTCAAGGGCCACTATCCTTTCCCCCCGAGACTTATCATGTTTTCCCGCCCGCATTCCGCTGACACGACAAAATGTCTGTGCACGGCCCTGGCGAGCCCCGGCAAGTCTTCCAGCAGCATTTACTTTTCAACAATGTTATAAAATCAGTCCTCCGTATTGTAGGCTAATAGATCTAGACCTGTTATCCATTTTGTCTTTTCTCCTAATTTGATAGTAAAACAAAAGTAACGGATAGTAATTAGTTTACATTGCTGAGTTTGAGAAAACCAAGAATGTGGTTTACAATTTTGGGCAGGTAACTTGTTATTGTTGCGGATTCCATTTTTAAAGTAACATACCCAGCCCTGGTTATGAATAATCTGTGTTGAGGGTTGTAGGTCCCTATGTTCATCACCCTTGTGAAGGAGTCACACATGATCTCTCTTATTAAATCCTATTCCACACTAGTATCTTGCTGTGAAATTTCGCCCACTCTAGAAACATTTTAAGACATTGATTCGATTTAAGTAGAGACAACATGGCAGTAGAGACAAAGATATGAACATATGCAAATCCAGATACAACATAACAGCAGGGACAAAGATATAAACAAATGTATGTCTGGGTAAGGATTACATTGTGATAAACATATTGGCAGATCTAATGTTGAAGTGTTGTTTCCGCCTGCTGAGAGCAACTCATCCTGTGTTACTGTATCTGCTCATCCAGACATCTCTTCGCACTTGGCTGCGCTCTACAACCAGTCATCCACGCAGAGATACCAGGCTTCACTTTAAACCATCCAGGAAAAGGGCTTTTTTTCTTCATGTGTAATCTGGTCCTGGAGAGGAGTGAATAAAGAATAGACGTTTACATTTACGTTTCATATCCAGAGCAACTTGCAATTAGTGCACTCATCTCCAAATAGCTACAGACAACCAGAAATCACAGCTGTCGGATTTCCCTTAACAAAGTAATTATCAGCGAAGTCAGTGCACATATAGATTTTCTATCCATAATTTTAAAACATCTGGTGCAGGTCACAGGTGTACATTGCAATCTGATATTTGCATAAGCCGTCTTTCTTTTGTCAGTTTGAAAGACTAGTCAGAATCCTCCGGGTAATTCCACTTTATTTTTGGACAGCGGGCTGATTAGACCAGGCCCTGGCACACCTGACCAGAGATCCATTCCCACAGCATCTTATCAGGGTGGCCTCCAGCCCTCTACTCTGTGAACAGAAACACTGTGTAACCTTAGCAACCATCTGCCAACCCAACGGCCTCCATTCACATACTCTGTTTGCCGTCCCACACTTAGTTTTGTTTGTGGTTTGAATAGCAGGACAATACTTTGGAGCCAGGTAGGCGTCCTGAAAGGCATCCTGTCAGAGTGAACTGACATACACTTGTATCTATTGATACTTGGAATTGATCTGGAGGATTTTTCTAACGTTTTTATAATGCTGTATCTGTAGCAATTATTCTGCTCAGACTGTACTTTTATTTTCAAATATGTACCGTTAATAGGTCATTGTTTTTCATGCCTAAAAGGAGAAATTAATTGAATCAACTAATGAAATCTTTATGTAAGCAGAAACAGATTTTTCTCTGACTCATTGTTGTAGAGTTTATTTTAGCATGCTGAGACATTAAGGAATAAATTCATAGCTGACAAACAGTTTTGTTTTGGCTGAGTTCATTAAATGGGACACTGTACTTACTGCATGTTTATATAATGTATAACACACACTAGAACATAACATATTTGTCATTACAATCACTGGCTTAGCATAGCTTTGAAGTACTTTGAAATCAAATACAATTCTAGGTTTTTGATAACAACACACGGGTGACAACCTTTTAAGCCGGCAAGCATTGTATCACCCCATAATAACAGCTAATTAAAATCAGCCAAAAATATATACACATTTTGTAGTCAAAATAATGCTACAAAATCCTATCAGCAAATCCACTTAGCAGCTACAGTAGCTAAAGCATTGTATTACTGCATGCCACATTTGATGCTTTGGCAGTAATGTTTGAAGATAATGCTTCTTGTAATAAATATAAACAACCAGAATTATGTTTTGCTTTTCGAATACAAAGACAAACATTGATTTTGATGTGTTTCTTTTTCTCAACATTAGGAGAAATTTTAGGGTGCTGGGGGAATATAAATGTTTCTTGGTAAGACATTAGGAATTACATCAAGTTGCATAATGTTAAGAGGCATTTGGAATTGTATGAAAGGATTCACCAGCGCTTCAATATGATGCACTTATTTATCGCAAAAAAAGCTAGAGTGAAAAGCAATTTTTTGTGTGTTTTCACACATCACCACACAAGTGGCACATCAAACTGCATCCATCTTGATCAGTTGTAAGTGTTTAAACTTTTTAGTTTCTAAGGAAATCTGTGTAATACATGCTGACCATTAGGAAACCTGTTGCTGTTATCCTGTAGGTGTTCGTGATAATGGTGTAATATACCGTAATAGTCTGGCAACCGCTGGGATGGGAAATAATCACATAAAAGAACCGCTGTGGTAGCTCTATTGTCCTGTATCAAGTGGATGATGAAATATCCTTTTCAGGCTTGAAATCCGCAATGTCACATGGATCCTTTATTTAAAGTATATAATATATAAAATGCCTTTATATATCCAATCTAGTACAGCGACCATCTCACAGCAATGACTATAACCATATCTCCTTCCTGCTAAACTAACCGCAAAAATTATTAAGGGAGAGATTTGAGCTAGCTGATATCTCTAATAATGAATGCAGACAGCACTCAAGTGTAGAGGGACCAGGGTTAGTGACCTGTAGGCTTCTGGCAGGAAAAATACAATGGCAATCCATAAGTCTGTGGCACTGAAACTATCCATGAAGCACGATTTTGATTTAATTATTTCAATCTGAGTGGGATTCTCATTATTATATAAAGACATTTGCACCTTGGTATTTGGGAGTCATTTAAAGGCCCTGTCTGTCTGAGACAATGACTCATCAAGGTGTGGATATGTAGTGGAGAGCAGGGCTGGTTGTCTCACAGGTTGTTTGCCACAATGCTTGTGACTCCCAGTAATTGCAGTAAATATGTGATTTATCATAAAGAACCAATTCACCTGGTACAGGCATGTTCTCAGAAGTGAGCTTTCTGACTTGAATCTCTATGGTCACATTGAAGGTGAGGTTGGTTGTCAGTATCTATTCCATTTTAATAATACTATTCCGGGACATTGCCACTGCCATGATAAACGAAAACAAGCTATTTTTTGTTGTGCCATAAAGATCTGCATTTCCAGTGTTCACACGTGTAGGTAACATTTGGTGTGTATTGCATTTGCACGATTGAAAGATTGAAATGTTGAACTCTGGCCAATGCACATAGAACTGTAGAAATGAGAAGGTACTGTATCTGTGCTATCAGGGTTGTTGTCTCTGTCATAAATATCTTTCACCCACGCATGAACTCCTGCTGACTCCTGCAAACACACACGCGCATTTACAAAAAACTGCATATGTTATGTTGGCATTAAAAGCTTTGGCCATATGCTACGGCATTTTGGTTCATTTCCTGTTTTAAAGCAATAAGCTCCTAGCAAATTACCAACTACTGCCATAGGACAGCGCCTGGGGGTACGGCGAAGGGCAAAAATGCTCGGGGTGGATGGGTGGATGACGGACAGAGCTGCCTCATCTCGGCCGAGGCTAGTGACAAGGTCAGGGCCAGAATGTTCAATTGCGCCAAGGATGTGTTCCCTTTAAGAGCATGTGTGACATTATGGAACTGGGAGAAGAGAATAATGGGGCCAATAAACTACTAATAAGCCTAACTCAATCTGCTTGCAACTCAAACATACAGACCCTGAATGAGTCAGAGTTACTGTTAACACCTATAAATAACTTGGAATATGGAAGGACATCCCTCCATCAATACTTAATATAAATGACCATCTCACCCATCCCTGACTATAGCGACAGGTTTGCTAGTACAAAGCTAGTACAAAAATGTGGTTCTCTGTGTTGTCCCTGTCCTCTTCCAATTGTATGCTTTTGACCTGGTCATCAATGAAAATGTGAATTATTGATTTTCATCTGACTCAGTTGACTAGAATAAAAAGTGTGACAACCAAACCCAGTCTCCGCTAGAAGACAACCCACTCAGTAATATAATAATTAGAACTCCATTTCACCATTGGGTATGTAAACATCTTTAAACATTTAAGTTGTGTTTTTCATATTTGTGCTACGGCTTCGTTCCTTTAATACCAATCAGCAACAGATGCAGGCACGGCTCTACACTGGGGCTAGGGGGTGCTGTAGCCACGTCACAAAGCAGCAGAGCCCCAGTTCAGCCCCCCAAGCACTTTAGTGTTTTAAAAATGGGAACTTCCTTATAACTCATGAAAATCGACTATTTTCTCAGACTCCCGGGGTATTGTTCAGGCTCCCGCTAAACACCGGGAGAGAAAACATCCTGGCCCTGTGACTGAGCAGAAGTATTTTTATCACCCACCCTGTTTCAATGTCCTCCCATATGACCCAGAATATAGGAATGAATCTCTTGGCCAAGTGGAAATTCAACATTAATAAGAAACTCTGCTCTAAGCTGGGGCTTTACAGAACAAATGGCTGCACTTTACAATGTTGTCCCTGGACTCCTGCCTCAGTGTCAGCTAGTGAGAAACAGGCTTTGCTGCAGAAAGGATAGATCAGGGACTTTGCTTCCAATTTTCAGGGCTTTCAGTCTGTCCTGAAAGTGAGTGAACGAAGAGCTGTGTAAGTAACATTATACCTGGAAGCTTTTCTCGACATGTGTTGGCTGCGCCCCTTAAAGCAGTATGTGCACTCTTTCTCCCTCTCTGAAAAGCATCCTATTCTTCTTTACCTCTGAGCTTAACGACGTAATGAGAAGCATACTTAATCGAATGGAAAGCACTAACGAGCAGAGGCCTTAGGCCTGTCTCAAAGTGGAGTATTGGTCCTGAGTGCTGAGAATAGACACATTTCACTCTTACTTTTATAGGTACAAAATAATAGCAATACATTAAGTCTTTTTAGTGATAGAGTTCCACATAGTCAACAAATATTTAGGAGACCTCAACCACTGTCCTAAAGATACCAGCAGGTGTCATGTTAGATAATTAGGAGACCTCATCCGCTGTCCTAAACAGTAATGATAGCAGCAGGTGTCATGTTAGATAATTTGGAGACCTCATCTGACGCCCTAAACAGTAATGGTACCAGCAGGTGTCATGTTAAATTATTAAGAGGCCTCATCCACTCTCCTAAACAGTAATGATATTAGCAGGTGTCATGTTAGATAATTAGGAGACCTCATCCACTGTCCTAAACAGTAATAATACCAGCAGGTGTCATATTAGATAATTTGGAGACCTCATCTGCCGTCCTAAACAGTAATGATATTAGCAGGTGTCATGTTAGATAATTAGGAGACCTCATCCTCTGTCCTAAACAGTAATAATACCAGCAGGTGTCATGTTAGATCATTTGGAGACCTCATCTGCCGTCCTAAACAGTAATGATACCAGCAGGTGTCATGTTAAATTATTAAGAGGCCTCATCCACTCTCCTAAACAGTAATGATATTAGCAGGTGTCATGTTAGATAATTAGGAGACCTCATCCACTGTCCTAAACAGTAATAATACCAGCAGGTGTCATATTAGATAATTTGGAGACCTAATCTGCCGTCCTAAACAGTAATGATATTAGCAGGTGTCATGTTAAATTATTAAGAGGCCTCATCCACTCTCCTAAACAGTAATGATATTAGCAGGTGTCATGATAGATAATTAGGAGACCTCATCCTCTGTCCTAAACAGTAATGATACCAGCAGGTGTCATATTAGATAATTTGGAGACCTCATCTGCCGTCCTAAACAGTAATGATACTAGCAGGTGTCATGTTAAATTATTAAGAGGCCTCATCCTCTGTCCTAAACAGTAATGATACCAGCAGGTGTCATGTTAGATATTTAAAATGCCTTAAACAGTTGAGGTTCCAGCACTTGTCATCATACTAGAAAAGGTTAGAAGTTGTTTTGATATTTCTATAAGAAAATATTGATATCAAAATATATTTATTGTCTTGCACTTTTGAAAATTATTCCATATGAGGATCATTGATGTCACATGATGATAACGTCATGCCAATGTATGTCCAATTACTTTCAAACTATGTTACTACAACTGAAATAATCTAACTTTTATTTGGATTAATAAATAAAAACATTTTCAGTTTTGAACACATTATTACTTACTGGGCAGGAAAATCACATTCTTAAACAAATCTTCATTGTACATGCCTATCAATTTATGTAGTTAATTTATATTTGATTGAGTTTGGTTAGTAAATACAGATCTTTGAAAATGTTGCATACATCATTATTGGCAAGTTACTTCATTTTTACTGTGCGGAAGCTATTTTGAGATGTTGAACAGTTATGACAATAGTATTGAAGTATACAGCCTTTTTAATAACTTTTATTCCCTGGAATAAATTAATTATTGTTTAAAAGCAACATGACATTATTTATTACTCGTCACTGTTTCAATAATTTCTAGTAATTCAGCCCAAGGTTGCTAAGTTTCTATTGTCTTTTATGGATCCTCATTAGCTCCTGTTGACACACCAGCTACTTACCCTGGGCTCAAAATAGTCACATATTTTTAGTTTTTACTAAACTATATTTTTACTGTTGGAAAATGAAATCCACTATTTCTAGCTGAAAAGTTGCTATTCAAATTCATATTTCACTAGTCATAATTTAGTATTTACTAGTCCCTTAAATTTTATGAATCAATATTTACAGCAGGTCACTGTTAAATACGTATCCTACTAGTATTATTTCAGCCACCCATGTATACTGTATATACATGATTAAAAGCTAAATATTTGGTAACGATGACTAAAATACTCACTACTAGTCAAAACTCTTATACATATCCTAAACTTAAATGTCAAATATTTCCATTAATATTTAATTAATCATACCTTGGAGAGGGTGCCTGACAGCAAGAGATTTTACTGGCTCAGGTCATTTTGTCTAGGTAGGCCATTGGAATGGGGCTCTGGTCAACTTTTTACTGCCCATGTCTGGACTAAATTCATAATTAATTTGTAAGTGATGTATCAGCAGTCCACAAATGCGCCTGTCCTGACTGGCCTAGCTGAAAGCCTCTCGATTTCATTGATTTTTTTGTATAATTGGTTCAATTGCATTTGTCATTGTGCCCCTGCTTTGGTTAGGCATACAGTAGCCCTGCTGTCTTTAATATTTAGCATAAATAAGCATAATGTAGATATGGGGCGGAGCTGGCATTCAGACATTGCTCAACCCCTACATCCCTACTGAAGATGTTCCTTCTGCCAGCTCTGGTCTCTGAACTGTCTCAGCAAGGCAGCTCCTGCTCAGCCCCGGCAACACTCTTCACTTTTCTGGCATCTCAACGGAACCATCTTCATGATGACTAGTCAATTACAGGGCATTAAGATAAAATGTGCACACTTCTTTTGGCGGGCATAATATACCTGAGTAATTAAATGATTTATTGTACGGAGTAATTTTTTCATAATTGTTATGTAGGCCCGTCCTACTTAATATCAACAAACCAAATAGTATTGGCCAATGACTAATACTCACTTAATCATGTTAAAACAAGCTTGTTTTATCTACAGCACTGTGTAATTCATTTCTGCCTCACTCATCTCAGTTTGCCCAGGTGCTGTGAACTTAATCTCATTATTCACTAGTGTGGACTTGATCTTAGTTGGTCCAGCTGAGGAGTCGATCTTAATTTGTCCAGCTGAGGAGTCGATCTCAGTTTGTACAGGTGTGGAGTTGATCTCAGTTTGTACAGGTGTGGAGTTGATCTCAGTTTGTCCAGATGTGAAATTAATCTCCATTTGTCTGTGTATAGAGTTGATCGTAGTTTGTCCAAGTATTGAGGTGATTTCAGTTTGTCTAGATGTGGAATTGACCTCAGTTTGTCCAGATGTAGGGATCATCTCAATTTGTCCAGGTATCAAGTTGATCTCAGTTTGTTTAAGTGTCAAGTTGATCTCAGTTTGTCCAGGAATCGAGTTGATCTCAGTTTGGCCAGGCATCGAGTTGATCTCAGTTTGGCCAGGCATAGAGTTGATCTCAGTTTGGCCAGGTATCGAGTTGATCTCAGTTTTTCCAGGTATCGAGTTGGTCTCAGTTTGGCCAGGTATCGAGTTGATCTCAGTTTTTCCAGGTATCGAGTTGGTCTCAGTTTGGCCAGGTATCGAGTTGATCTCAGTTTGGC
>JACXGJ010012732.1:0-17393 GCA_016801105.1 Esox niger
GTAAAACCCAGAGCCCTGGACATGAAACCCAGAGCCCTGGACATGAAACCCAGAGCCCTGAATGTAAAACCCACAGCCCTAGACATGAAACCCAGAGCCCTGTACATAAAACCCAGAGCCCTGTATGTAAAACCCAGAGCCCTGCACTTAAAACCCAGAGCCCTGCATGTAAAACCCAGAGCAGACTGCACATCGTATTCTCTTCAATCATAGCTAGAGTCATTCAGTGGTGTGACATGGATTTCATTCTGCAAGTCAACATTTGCATGTCAGGTTATTATCCATCCAGCTGAAGACAGGTCAGAATCAACACACAGACGGTTCTGACACAGGTGGCTGTGGGTGTTGTTGATTGCTGCACTCTAACATCAGCTAGTCATTGTAAAGTCGCCTGTGCACTTTCCTGAAGAGAGGAGAACATTTTCCATTCAGGTTTGTTCTTTTTTTCAGTCTAGACTGTTTCTAATATAAAAAAACTAATATAACATATTAATATATTTGGGGTGTGTGAATTCTTCTGAACATTATGATTTTAACATAGTCATACTGTGGATTGTTTAAGAATTACAGTTACACAGCTTTCACACTTAGCTTGTTTATTTCGATGGGTCCTGAAGCACGTTCCACCCAAGGCCAAGTAACTGAACCAAGGTCCACTTGACAAAGCTCATTTCGGGACACTTCCGAATAAGCCAAGTTGCAGTTTGTCTTTGTCGTAATCTGACCCAGGTGTAGGAAGTGATGTAAATATCCTGTGTACTATGGGATGTAAAGGACAGTCTTCAACACTGAGCCAGTTCGATTTCAGTAAACCGCCTTTACGAAAGTACATGGAAGGGTGTGATGCGTTGCATCAGTTTGATCGACGCATTGTAACTTAATGTGATTTTAGTGTATTCATTCAAATGTAATTAAAGAATGAGTAATGTGATTATTAAACAAAGGTCCATGTATTCACTGGGGGATGGATGTATAGACCCCAGATGTGTTACAGCCTTAATTTCATACCAAATTGCAACGTGATACCTTATTAATTAAGGAATCACATTAAGCTCAATCTGTGTCCCCGAAATCGGCCCTGTACAGTTAGAATATTTAACTCCTTTCAACCTCAATCAGTTAGGGTTCTATCAAGAATGTTCTAATATTTGCCTTTGTTTTAAATGTTTATGATGACTTTTTAGAGTTCACCAATAATAATGGCAGCAACTGTGATCATCTCAATCAGTGTACGGTCACTGTGTACCACTGTGTAACACCCCAGAATGCAATATTCAGGTTGCCAGATTATCAGATGCAATGTCAATCAGATACTGAACGATCAATCTTCTTGCATATGTGTTTTAATCAAACTATTATAATAGTCAGAGTATTGATTAATGCAAACACAATCATGGAGAATTCTTGCATTCAACACGTTGAAATTGTGTGTTCTTTTGATGGATGCTTTGTCATTGTAGAGTATTAAAGCTGACACAGCCGTGTAGAAGGTGCCAACATGAACATTTCAACAACAAGCAACTCTTCAGCAATGAATCAGAAAGTAGACACAACCCTCCGCCAGGTAGTCTGCGCATCCAACTTCTTCCTGAGTGTCCCCACCAATGGCTACATCTTGTGGGTGATTTTGACCGGAGAGGGAGGGGCCATAACCAATGATTTCTTTGCACTTAACCTGTCTGTGTCAGAGATCTTCTACTGCCTGTCTTGTGTCTTTTTCATTATCAATGAACACATCAAAATAACTCAGTTAAAAACACTTGGAAAATTTGGTTCTTCTATATTGTACTCCGGTCGACCCCTGTTTCAAAGCTGTATCTGTGTTGAGCTATACCTGGCGGTGGTCCATCCGGTCACCTTCCTGAGGTACAAACCCCTGAGATACCGGATGGGATGTTGTGGTGCTGTCTGGCTGCTGGTTCTTGTGGCCTGTCTGTTTGATTTTCTTATAGGAGACACACCTGCAAACGATTATACATTTTTTGTTGTGTACATCGTGTTAGCATTTGCAACACTATTCGGCTGTCTCTCAGTCCTCTGGGCTCTGAAACAGCCTGGACCGGGGGGCAGGACAAGGGAGGGGGAGGGGCCTAATAATAGAAAGAGGAGGGTGTTTAAGAACATTTTGATTATCCTGGCGTCCACGCTGATGATTTTCCTCCCAGTCATTATTCAGATGTCTTTCTCCCATGTGCTTGATCTTAAAGGGAAGGAATTATTGTGGGCCATTACTTTGTCTTTTGTTTTGACCGCTGGATTTGTTCAGCCGCTCATCTTCCTCCACAAGGCAGGGAAACTGCCCTGCACAAGGGGACAGTGAAGAGGTGGTAACGCAGTAATATCCCTTCTATACACCGATGCTTCTAGATGTAATTAAATAAACAAATATATTAATGGTGGAACAAAACAATGAACAATTATAATAATAATAATAATGTATTTTATTTATGTAGCGCTTTTCAAGGACCTAAAGACGCTGTACAAAATTAACACGAAACAGAAAGAAACAACAAATTCCATGAGAAAGCAGAGAGAAAGCAGAGAGTAAGCAGAGAGAAAGCAGAGAGTAAGCAGAGAGTAAGCAGAGAGAGTGGGAGTGGGCATGACTAGGTGTAGGTGATTTTAAAAGGATGAGTCTTGAAGTGTTGCTGGATGGTGGGGGTAGTCTCAGGGTAACGGGTGGTTTTGGGGACAGTTCCTGAGCTGGGGGGGGCCATCCTGGAGAATGCCCTGTCACCAAAACCTTTGAGCTGTGACTTGTCATCAAGCTCGGAGGATAGGGGTGATATGCAGTGAGGAGTCTGGCCTCAGAGTGAATAAAAATGTATAACGAAACAAGTATATGGAGAAAATAAATGCTTGGTAGTTCATGTTTGTGTAATTTCAGCTAAGTGCATGCAGTACATTTGTGAATATACCATGTGTTATTCTTCTGGAAATATATGTTAAACTCAAGCAACTGCTACGGTGTTCATCTTCATACGTTATTTTAATTTATTTCTGATTTAATTTATTTCTGATCTGATTTGAAAATTATTTTTTTTCCAGGAACATAAAAAATATTAACTAATCTATTAGTTCTATGCATTCTATGAATCTTTTTTTCCCATTCTGTTGTGATTTAATCATTGAAATTCAACTAGACAGCCCCATTCAGTTTTTTTTTTCATAGATATTTGTAATTAGAAGATGTAAATCAAAAATGTTTTAAACAGATTTTATTAGGCCCTACTTCATTAACTCTGTCTGGTACCAGTTTAAACATCTGTAAATCCATTATAAACCAGTTATAAATGTCTATAACAGACCAGTCAAACAAATGAATTAGCCGTCAGTACCAGTGGCCAAATAATGAACAATATCTACCACCAGTTATTAATCTTTTGTGAATGCACCCACAAATGCTTATTAGATTAAACCTTATGCACCTACATTTTGATGTTTGCAATGTTGAACAATAAAGTTTTCTTGTTATTTACTTCTTTTGGCTGAAATATGTTGGAGCCATCCCAGTCATAGCATGGTCTAATGTGCAGATGTGTTTCAATGTATTATGAAGGCCTATTTCAGGGGTGTCCAAACCATTCCACAGAGGGCCGTGTGTCTGCAGGTTTTGGGTTTCTCCTTTGAATTGGTTCCCAGTTCACACCTAAACAACCAGGTGAAGGTATAAACTAAACGATCAGTAACCTAATTAGTCAATCAAGTACAAGGAGAGAAAACCTGCAGACACACGGCCCTCGGTGGAATAGTTTGGACACACTTGGCCTACTTCATCTGCTGTTTGATATTTTTCATTTGTAATTCAGCGTAAATGAATGTGTCCGGCTTTAAGACAGGAACAAAAGACCCCCACTGTTGTGACTGAAGGGGGAGTTCGGTACAGTCAACGTGAAATATCCAGAGCCTTGTCCATAAGCCACACAGAACATGGCACGTCATATTTCCTTCAATCAAACCTACAGTCACCTAGCGACACGATGTGGCTAACATTTTGCATGTCAACATTTGCATTTCAGCTTTCATCCATCAGGTTAATGGGGGGTAAGAAACAACACACATGTGGGTGAGGTTGTGGGTGTGAGTTTTTGCAATCCGTCCAGCCTCAGCTTGTCATCGTGACATCTTTTCCCAAATTTTCCAGATGATAGGTGGCTCTGGAATGTTACATAAAACACAGAGCCCCCTACCCAGATTTTGCAACTCTGAACCACCTTCACTTTGTAGGTTGATGGGAGAATGTTTTGATTCACGGACGGATACATTCGATAATGGGTCTGTTCATGAGTTACTTCCATCACAATTTTAAAGCTCCGGTAGTTTTCACGTTTTACTGGAAATTCTCATAAACAAATCAGACACTGCAGTATTCCAGATAATTCGACTGGAGCGACCTCAAAAATGGAGCAGGCCAAACAAATTCAGCATGACATTTTCATGAGAGGCTTTTATATTGATTTTGTCGACAAATGCAGAATTCTAACACAAGATTACAGGAACCATGCGACGTTTGGGGTTACTGCCCAAGCCGATGTAATGGATACCAATAGAGTCAGAGTCACTCTACTGCAGAAAATTATCCAGGAAAATACAAAATAAGAAAGCAGATTTTATAGGACTCCCCTCTAATGTAGTGGATTTTTGTTGTAACCGATATTTTAACGGAAAGTGTAGTGCAGTACTTTATGTTTCACATTAAGGACGTAAGTAAAAGTTGTATGGGAGAGCAAAAAAAGCCACGTTTCATTTCAATGTTAGAGAACAGAATACTAAATCAATGTCTCCTACTACATGATTTTGAACAGAGGGGAACAACCGAAATCAAACTAATTTACACCCTCACTGTGATCTAAAGCGGGACGTTCAGTAGTATCTATCTTGTTGTTGAATTGTTCCTCACCCTGAAGATACACTATCAGCCAGGAGTAGTCCATAATCCACTGTACTGCTTTCTTGTAAAGATCATTAACTTGCTGCTCTCGGGCTAAATCTGTCCCTTGATCTGATTTTATGTGGTTTACCAAGATAATCCTAGAAAATTCACATATAATGTAACATCGAATGTTAAAAATCCTACTAACATTTCTCGTCATTGTAGAATATTACAGCTGAAACTCTGTACAGAAGGGATGGACATGAACAACAGCAAACAGCTCTTCAGTGTCTGACATCAATGCTCACATCACAACCCTCACCTCTGCTGCTTGTGCAGTCAACCTCCTCCTGAGTGTCCCCACCAATGGCTACGTCGTATGGCTGATTGTGAAGGGAGAGGGAGGGGCCATAACCAATGACTTCATTTCACTCCACCTGTCTGTGTCAGAGATCCTCTTTTGCCTTTCTTTGGTCTTCTAAATGATCAATTATCTCAAATTTCTTTGGCTATTTGGTTTTGGTTTAATATACTTTGATCGACCCCTGTTTCAAAGCTGTATCTGTGTGAAACGCTACCTGGTGCTGATCCATCCTGTCACCTTCCTGTACAAACCCCTGAGATACAGAATGAGGTGTTGTGGTGCTGTCTGGCTAGCGGTTCTTGGGTCCTGTTTGTTGCATGTGGTTGACGCGGGTCAACTTATAACCAACTATGCATATTTGTTTCTATACCTCATCTTAATGTTTGTGATGCTGTTCTGCTCTTCCTCAGTTCTTAGCGTTCTGAAACAGCCTGGACCAGGGGGAGTGGCCAGGGGGAGGGGTCAAATAACATGAAAAGGAGGGCATTATTTTGCTGTCTATGATGGTGAACTACCTCCAAGCGATGGTAAACATGTCTTCGGTAAATGTCCTGGATTTGTGCAGCCCCTTCTATTCCTCCGCTGTGCTGGGAAACTGCCATGTCTCAGTGGAATGTGAACCAGAGGTGAAAATGGACTGGTGCCATCTTGACGCCAATGCTTTGGGAAAATAATCGCCTTTAAGTCATTGGCTTGATTCAGAGCTTCACCTTATTTAATTTCTGTCCTGCAGCAACTTGTTGAACTACCCCATGTAATAAATAATCTGCACCTTGTAGAACTAACGTAGATGTAATTAGTTATTAACATACACAATTTTGAGTCAAATTTATTTTCTGTTAGTGAAAAGAGCTTACCAAAATTATAATGCCAAGTTTTATTTTTAAAGAAATGTTTGCTAGCTGGTCAAGTGTTTCTGAATATTGAAATCATTGTTTATGGAAATAATAACATGGAACATCTTGCAAGACTTCCAATCAAATGTTTGTATGTTTCTTTCCTAAAACATAAATCCACCTACATTCAAGCCTTTTTTTATGTACATTTTTTTTAAGAAGAGTAAAAACTTTAATGAAGGTGGTCTGGTTTGGTCTTAGCCATTTGGGTCTGTTATAAATCGCCAAAATCAAAAGACCTTTAAGATGACATTGATAGATGCCATTTCCAAGCAATTTCATGTACATAATTTCACTGACGTATCCACAAATGAAGGAACTTCCAGGCCGTTGGCCATCTACACAGGACATAGCCATCAAAATTGGGCACCGCTTTATTTGGCAGGATGGAAATAACGAGGCAATAACTAATTATTTCCATGAAACAACATAGAAACAAAGAGGAAACAAGAGGTTACAGCATGGTAACTGTACATCAATAGTAAGCATGTTACAATTGATGTTACTAACCTCCTGGAAAGTTGTAGGGAAAAAGCTTTTGTAACTGAGACGGCGACACCAGGTAAGGACATGCTAGTCACCCATGACACGTCCTGGCTATGCCCCTAGCCATCTTTGCACTGGCTGGGGCCATAGTCAGGACAGGACTAGAAGAGATACCTCTAGGCATCTCTATGTGATTGGGTCTCCCCAATTGGAGGCAGGTGTGGATTGTTACCTCCAATTGGGGAACCTATTTAAGTTGAAGGTTTGCCCACACTGGTGTGGTTCATTTTGGTTTTGTTTGCTGTACCCAACCCCAACCCCAACCCCAACCCCAACCCCAACCCCAACCCAACCCACCAAACCAAACCAAACCCAGTCACAGGAGCGGTAAGTTTGTTTTGTTTCTTTCTTCATTAAAAATGGATTACCGTCACCTGTTCGCCTCTGCTTTTGTGTCCTGGAACCAGCCTTGTGACAACCCACTTATCGTTGGTTTGTTTATGCTAAAATAACAAGAAAACTGTAAGGAAAGTTCCATGAAACAATACAGAATGAAAACTGCTACAACCACGTCAGGATGTGTCAATCACCCATCAACAGTTGATATGTTGCTAAATGTATTTCATTTGTTTCCTGACATTACTGGTATTTCAGCACAACACAACTGTTAAATTCCCCTGTATTTGAAACATGATTAACATATAATATAGCATCATCCTTCTCCCTTTATATTTAGTTAACCTTTTATTTTGTGTGGATTTCCAGCGTACCTACCGGTTCCTTGGATATTCATTGCTCTTTCCACAAACATTCACACTGTAGGCACTGTAACAATCCCCTTTACTTACCTGTTAGCTTCATATTACCTTGTAGCTATGCAGTGTAACATTACCTTATTATTTACCAGTTGTTTTACCATAGACTATCGGCATGCTGGGTTTTGTCGTCTTTATAAACTGTTATTTGAAAGCAGAGAATTTTTTATCAGTGTAATATCTCATCCTGTTCACGTTCAACAACAGCAAAAACTTTCTGCACACAGCCCTTCTTCCCCACCTCAGACATTGCACAAGCAAAGCGTAATATGCCCTGCCGTTCTTGTCACCTCACGACCAAACGCTCCTCCACTGTATTTTTATCAACAAAACCAAAACAAAACCATTGGGGCCAACAGTGGCATTGTCTTGACGTAACGTGCATTCTGTCTTTAAAGGGGTAGTTCTGTTTTTTGGCACAAATGCCCTTTATTCCCTTTATCTACTTCCTGCTAAAAGAAACCATGGAGACCATCTTTATGTCTCTGAACAGTCTGAAGAAAGTAGCTAACATGGTGTTGGCTCTGTCTTTAATTCCTGAGCATTTATGCATCCTTGCATGATTTCCACCTCTAGGGAATGGCAAGCCAGGGATCTGAAATAGAAGAACGTGCCAACAAGCGGCCCTGGGACGTTTTCATGGCCAGGAGATAGCACTCCTCCGAGTTCCACAAGGCCTGTTCGCCAAATCACTCCAATCATCCTCCTCCTTGACATCATGCAAGGGGTGTATCAGTAAGCTCTCCGGTCTCTTGCCCTTGAAGGCAGTGGAATGTATGCCGCTTGCCTTGTTTATTGTCAGACAAGGCCCTGTGACTAAATCTCAATGTCACTCACAAGTGTCCAGCCGAGCCGTCTATCTGCCAGGGCTGTGCTGTCTGGGCTCCCAATCCTTACTTTGTCCAAGTGTGTCTCAGATAGCCTGGCTGACTGACATTAATCTAGACCAGTGTTTCTCAACCCTCCTCCTGGACACCCCTAGCCCTGCAGGTTTAGATCTCTCCCTTCCCAAACAAACCTGATGTTGCTCATGAAGGACTTGATAATGAGCTGATAATTTGAATCAGGTACGAGACAGGAGAGATCTAAAACAGACAGGGGGGCGCCTAAGAGCAGGGTTGAGAAACGCTGGACTCTCTTGTGGATCTTAAAAGCATTTGAGCTGTGGCAAGTGTGCACGTTAGAGCAAGTCATAACCTTTTAATATGAACAATGTGTCAAAAGGATACTGAGAGGTTTTTTGAAACAACAGAAACAGGTCTTTCATGTGATCTGGAGACATACACATGTCCAGTTCTACCATAAAATTGGTCATTTGTCTGTAGAGAGTATTTAAGCATAGATTCATTCTGCAATGAATCTGTCTCTTAGCTTTCTAGCCACATCGTCTAGATGTAATGTATTCAGCGATTGCTTCCCGCTGCAGTCACCCTGACCCGTCCATCCACTCAACGTGCCACTCAAAACACAACCAGACAGGGGCAAAAGATGCTCCAGATGCTTGAGAGGGAGGATGTTGTCCCTGTGTCATTTATGGGTGTGACACATCTGGACAGATTTGGTTTAAAAAATGAACTGGCTAACTTTCACTTGCTGACCCAATGGAATTGACTAATCAGCTGAAAGCCGCCCCACTTCATGTACAGGAGAGGGCACATCTGGAAATTCAGTGTCTTACCTAGATTGGGCCCAATCTTTGCAGCTCCCTTAGATGTTTTGTTTAAGCATCGTGTCACAGCTGTGCAGTTCTGACCATGTTCACAAATGCAACACAAGGACAGAAAGAACATCATTTCCTCCATAGCTGATTCAATTCCCCCTAAATATACACCGCTAGACCATATTCTCTATCATTGTCCAAACTAGAACATAATATTTTGCCAATGGTCCTGGGATTAAAATATATGCTTTGTTAAAAATCTAAATCAAAATTGCCTCGCTAGTTGTGGAACTTGCTGTGCTAGTTCAGTATCTTTATAAAAATACATGTTGTTAAAGATTGAAACAGTTCACCATATTGGGACATTTGGAGGGTTATGAAAGTGATTTTTAAAAGACAATCAGTAGCAAGGCATTTTAAAAGACAATCAGTCGGAAGACTAAAAATTGAATTCTCAAAGCATTCTGAGGTATTTATGACAGCTTTATAATGCATTATATCTGGATGTTGGATTGAAATTGAAATGAGACACAAAGCAACATTAGTAGAACGCATCGTGTTTAATGATTAAGCAAAAATCACTGCAAAATAAATTATATAAAACATATTCACAAGCAAGTTCCGATTTGTACAACAAAGCAATATGACATCTTACTGTCACTAAGAGTTTGTAAAGTGTGTAACGTTTTGATGATGGATTTCTTCTTCTGCGATTGAAAGGATAACAAGCCAAATCTAAACACATTCAGTGACCTTTGTTTGTAATTTATCATATGTTTAACATGCGTTGGCATATTTGTCTAGAAAAACAGCTTAAGTCGGCCTGTTAGTCCCATAAAAAGTGCAGTACGAAAATCCTCACAAGTTTTACTTGTTATTTTTAAATAACGATGATTAGTGTGTTGGTCATCGCTAGGTGGTTAGGTAGATGCATTGAGTTGCTTTAGTTGAGATTGTCCGTCCGATAAATTGGTCACTTAAAAGATAGTGGTGCCTGTATCTTTGGCGTTACTTCGTGAGATTTTGTCTGTAGCTGTAATATGTGTCAGGTGGATTTATAGTGAGATGATATTTCTCTTCATGCATCCTAATGACAGTTTCTGTCATTTTAATCAAGCTGGCTTGAATGTTGGTATAGTGCAAATTTCAACATTCATTTCTTTTATATTTTATGTACAAGGCAATAATAACAATAATAATAAAAACATTTTTATCAATGATAGAAGTGTTTGGCTCCAGTAGCTGGTCAAACCTATTTATTTCAAGTATTTCTTAACAATAACAATACCAACATAAGATACACAAATGCAAAATGTCACCTCCCTTGACAACAAAACAATAGTATAAAAAATGTCTAGGAACATGATAAAGAAAACAAACATTGTAATACTTGACCAGTTGCATAGTAATTTTATTTTATGGGAACTGTTCCATGTTCAGGAATAACATTGATATGTAATCCCACTCACTGTCCATTTAACAAAAATATATTATGTATCTCTTTTTTTATCTGAAAGTGCCACAGCGACTCTCCCGCATTCATAATATCCTGTCGGAAAACCAGGCGAAACGGACATATCGATTAGTCGTCATATTATACGTGACTCTCCCCCCTCCCTCACAAAAGTACTAAGTATCTGTTTTTGAAGGGAACCACGGCAACATCCATTGTCCATCATTGTCCATCGCCCCAGAAAGGCCACCCCCGGTACATCGGGCCCTCATCCCGCCGGGGGCCGTCCCCGTTAACCGCGAGTCTTTGCCGCTCTCGGCCGTGTCTTACGAGCAGCCGCACTCGTCCACGATCATGTTCTGGATGTCCTTCTTGATGATCTTCTGCTCCTCGTTGTAGTAGAGCATGGACATGGCGCGTAGCCGCGTGGGCACGCAGCACGACTTGATGTTCTGGAAGGGCATGTAGCCTCGCATGCGGTAATGATTGATGACGGTGGAGTGGAAGGACAGCGAGGAGCCGGTGATGCTGGCCACGTGGCTGGGGCAGTCGCCCTCGCAGTAGTTGGCGTGGTAGCCGGACGGCGCGATGATCCAGTCGTTCCAGCCGATGTCCTTGAAGTTGACGTAGAACTGACGCTTGCAGCACATGCGCATTTTGCCGTCGCACTCCAGGCCACGTTTGGCGCGCCGCCGCGCGTGCTCCTCCTCCCCGGGCCGCAGCACGGCCATGAGGAACGGCCGGTGGGACTCCTCCCGCTCCCGTCCCGCCCACTCGCCTTCAGCGGGGACCAGGATCGGTGTGACGCCCGCCTCCGCGCACAGCGGGCAGGAGACGGTCAGCTGGAGGACGCTGCCGCCGGTGTCCAGCAGGGACTGGATGCTGCGTGGCACGGGGAGCTGATGCCAGCCGCTACGACGCGTATCCACCATCTTCTCCGACACCAGCTCCTCGTCGGGGGCGGAGCCCGGGGCTTTCGGCTGGTCTCCGTGGCACTGCAGGAGCCGGATGTTCACTTTGCCTTTGCCCCGCCCCTGGCCCTTGGCCAGCTTCAGGAAGAGCCACACATTGGCCTGCTCCACCACCAGGAGCTCGCTGCCCTCGTTGGAAATGTCAAAGGTCACCGCAGACGGAGAGGCACCTAGTGGAGAAAAGGGAAAATTGAGTTTAATCATCAGAATCACCTTCCTCAGATTTACACACACACAGAGCTTCACTTGGTACAAAGCTGTTGCTAGTGACAGACAACATATTGGAACTGAATAAATACACAAAATCCACTTAATACATTTATTTACAATATACTTCTAGGGTTGTAGGCATATGAGCGGTAAGAGTACCAGAGTTATACTTTAAATGTCCTTTTGAGAGTAATTTAGCCATCTAGAAGCCATGTAGCCCATTAAAATGCGTACTTTGGGTATCAAACAGAGCTTTGAGCTGAAGGAGAGACATTATGTATGCTACTGACCGTGGACAGTTCATTCTATTCAAACTCTGTTTGTACAAGACTGTATTTATTCAAGGCCTGTCGTGTCTGATTAGGTGGGCTCGGATTTATCTTCCCCAGTCATTCTGCCATGTGTTTACTTTGGAAAGCAACAGGCTATGTGAGGCTTATTGTGAATAGGGTTACTCTTTATAATAGCCTCCTAGACATGTTCATCAGCAATATGCTTCTGCAGGAATCCTGGAGATCCAGAGATTGAGCAATGTAGAACAGATGCTTTGACTCCATACAGTTTGGACATATTTATTATATGTTATGGCTACTGTTCACAGTTGAACCTAATCATTAAAAAAATATAGGTTTCATCTCACTCTGGAGAAGTAGATAAGGGGCCTCATTGCCAAAATCCTGAACTATCCCTTTATACTAATGTGAGTTCATCAGAGCATATAGGACACCTTAACCCACAAATAAGAAGAGCGAAAAGAGATCTGTAGGATTGAGTGGGTGTTAGTGGGTTGCTGTTGTTGTTGTTTTGCAGTGGTTTCCTGCATAACTCAGTTCTGGGTTGTTTCCAAAAGGGAGAATTTATTTTGGAAATGCTAGCTACTGATGTAGGACACTAGTCTAATCAGCCTGTTACTGATGTAGGACATTAGTCTAATCAGCCTGTTACTGATGTAGGACATTAGTCTAATCAGCTTGTTACTGATGTAGGACATTAGTCTAATCAGCTTGTTACTGATGTAGGACATTACAGGAGGAGATTTATCAGAAATGTTACATTTGTTGGGCCATTTTCACAGACATTGATAAAGGCTTTTCATGGGCTAAAAAAGCAAACACAGTTGAAATCTCAAACTCAGAGCTAATTTCCATTGACCTAGAACTGTCCTGGACTAGTCCATTAGTCCTGGACTAGGCCATTAGTCCTGGACTAGGCCATTAGTCCTGGACTAGGCCATTAGTCCAGGACTAGGCCATTAGTCCAGGACTAGGCCATTTGTCCAGGACTAGGCCATTTGTCCAGGACTAGGCCATTAGTCCAGGACTAGGCCTGGTCTAAGTCTGCAAAACCCATAATGTATTAGAGGATTACAGCTGATCTGAATATTGTAATATCCCTGTTGAAACGTCAACCTGTACTTATTATTCCACCAAGGAAAATGAATGAACTCTTTTAATATTAAATATTATCAAAAAAATATTTCCCATTCCCCTTTGCTCCAGGACAACGTCTTTGCTGTAGGAAAAGGTGAAGAGTTTCTTTTTTGTCACCATGGTAACACTAAGGCCAAAAGTCAACCTTGTGCAAAGGGTCATGTTACAACGCAAACCTCCGCCCCTCTGTGCATGACCTGTTCCAAGAAGAAAAAAACTCTTCATTTTCATGAGTAACTATAAGTCTCTGTGAATTCAGGAGAAATTTAAAAACAGTCTGCATATAGACAATATATATGGAACTCTCCAACGGTTCTCTGAAGTACGCAAGGGGTTCAATATTGTTAATGTGCACTCTGGGGAAGAAAGAATCTCAAAGGTTTCTTCTGCAACATCAAGCAGCATTGAGAAAGCATATTTCGGGAGAACCCTTTTTTGGTTCCATGCATCTGCAGGTAGGTGCTCAGTAGTATGTTTGGCCATCAGTCTACACACAAAACCACATAATGAAAACAGAAACGTCTGTCCATATTTAGACCCTTTGCCCTGAAAATCCAAACTGAGTTAGGAAGCATCTGTTTTCCCTCGCGGGCTCCGTCATTGTGACACATGTAACCCGGCAGTAAGGGTCTTGTTCAGTGAGATGACCAGGAATTTAGTTTGTCTGCAGAGATTTGAGAACCTACCAGAAGGACAACGATACCTGCAACACTACATCAATCAAGCCTTTATGATTGACAAGCCAGGTGGAGGCAAGCCCTGATTAAAAGGCGTATGACAAGTCAACTGTAAAACTGTGACCATGAGGAAATAGATTTTCTAGTCTGATGAGAGGTCCTTGTTCAGGACCTTAGACTGGGATGAGGATTCATCTTTCAGCGACAAGTATGTGAATGTCCTTGAGTGGCCCAACCAAAGCCCCAGACTTCTACCCTCTTCAGTATCTGTGGGAGCATGAGAGGATCTACAAGGAAGAGTGGGATCAACCAAATCCATGTGTGCCAAGCTGGTAGAGGCACAACCAACACAAATCAAAGTTGTGAACCAAAGGTTCTTCTAACTAAAAACAAACAAAAAGGCGGAATACTTATTTACATGAGATATATCAGTTTTGTTTTCAAGAAATTGGCAAGCATTTTTAAATGAAAATAGCTTTGCTTTGCCATTGTGGGTTATTGTGTGTACACGAAGGGGAGAGAGTAAAGGGGTCTGAGTAACTTCCAAAGGCGATCTATATGATCCATGCAGGTAGCTTTTACTACAGTTTGGCCTAATTGGGAACAATCCTACTGAACTCATCATAAACAGATAGGATAACTACTGTAGGCCACATAAACAAAAACAGTCATCACCAAGAGGCAGGTTGGTCAAACTTATTTGGTGCTTTAGAAGATTTAGTAAACTGAGAGGTGAACAAATCACAGCCTATATAGATAAGCATATGCAAGCACAGTGGATCTAAACATTGATCGCATAGTGGATCTAAACATATTAGGCTAGATAGCATAGTGGATCTAAACATATTAGGCTAGATCGCATAGTGGATCTAAACATATTAGGCTAGATAGCATAGTGGATCTAAACATATTAGGCTAGATAGCATAGTGGATCTAAACATATTAGGCTAGATAGCATAGTGGATCTAAACATATTAGGCTAGATAGCATAGTGGATCTAAACATATTAGGCTAGATCGCATTGTGGATCTAAACATATTAGGCTAGATCGCATTGTGGATCTAAACATATTAGGCTAGATCGCATAGTGGATCTAAACATATTAGGCTAGATAGCATAGTGGATCTAAACATATTAGGCTAGATAGCATAGTGGATCTAAACATATTAGGCTGGATCGCATAGTGTATCCAAACATATTAGGCTAGATCGCATAGTGGATCCAAACATATTAAGCTAGATCACATAGTGGCTCTAAACATATTAGGCTAGATGGCATAGTGGATCTAAAAAAAGAAAGGCATCTTCCTCGTCCCAGAGATGTCAGCCCCTGGCCGCCACAGGAATGTCATTAACGATGCTGTGTTATTGGTTCCCGACTCTTCATTCAAAGAGGACAGCAGGGCCAATGACTGAAAGAGGTGGAGGACCCCCTCCTCCCCTCCTCCCTCCCCCTGTCCCTTTCCTCTCTCTCTTCTGGGCACCACTCTCTACCTCACTCCCCCCACCCTCCCTCATTGTGTTCCCCACCTCCATCTTTCCCATATATTTGCTTTTTTCCCCCTTCCTCCCTCCGCTCTTTCAAAGACACCCCCCCGTCCCCCGTCCCCATCTCCACTTATAGCCACCACACAGCGGTAATTATCGGGGCCCATATTTGGGTGAATGAGGTGATTATGCACGGTCAGGAGCCCGGCGGGTATGTCGGCCGAGCCCTCTGACTCGCCTTGGCGGCCGCCCACCCCCCCCCCCCCCCCCCCCCCCCCCCCCCCCCCCCCCCCCCCCCCCCCCCCCCCCCCCCCAGCGCTTCGTTATCGCCCCCCAAATTTCACAGACTCTTTGAGGGCCCTTTTTGTCAGCGGAAGGTTCATTCAAAAGGGGGTTTATAAATAGTGCTCCGTGAGCCATTATGAACATTTATGTAACCAAACGAGCCGGGGAGAATGCGCTCGTCACACGCTCGTTGGGTCTCTCCGTCGTGCACAATGGCCAGTGGGCAATCGGGAGAGAACCGGGTGTGCGCCACCTCATCGGCGCGGCATGGAGCAGGTGGATGTGATCCACGCTCCCACGCCGCGCTGGAGGCACGGCGTTAACCCCGTCCTGTTGTTGTTGGCGTTGCTTCTCAGGAGTGATAACCCGACGGTTTGATGAGAACGTGTGTGGAACTTTTGGTTCCTGTGTGCAGGAGACATACGCTAGGGTACAGTAACGTTTTCTGGGTCAATGCAGACACAGCTGTGTATTGACTGCCTCTTATGCTGCTTCTCAAGGCAGATGTGGCAAAGAGCATTGGGTTGGTAAATATTGCTGTCTCTAATTCATAAGCTGACAAGGTAACCTTACATTTTGTAATCAGTTTTTGTGCCCTCAGGCAAGGTACTTAACCAACATTTCTGCTGTACTTTGAGTTGATTCATCCATTGCGTGAAAGGTAAAGGTACAAACCTGCAGACACACTGCCTTCCATGGAAAGGGTTGACACATGTGATGCAAAGACTTCCCAGGCGCCAGACCTCTATTAAGAAATACTGAGTAATACCAGTAATCCCATATATTAGACAATCTGCAGATGCATATTAAAAGGTTAGATCATTGTGCATACCCCTAACCAATACATTAGAATGGTCACACACACCTAAACTTGACCAGAACAGCATCCTTTTCGAGTGCATAATCCAGCTGGGTAAAAGCTCTAAACTGCCCAAATTTGGGGAGCAACCCACCAGTTGAGAAGCCCTCCTCTAATGGATGAATCTCTTTAACTAGATATTCTTTAAGTTATCAATAGTTACAATACAAGCTGAATTAATTACGACTATTAAGACAGCTACATATTTTGTGCTTCAATTTTTGGCAACCTCACTACAGGTGGGTGGAAATAGAGTGGGTTAGAAGGTTAACCCTAACCCCTAAACCCAATCCCTAACTCTAAACCTTAACCCCTAACCCCAAACCCCAAACCCTAACCTCTAACCCTAATGTGGACACAGAGCATTCTCCAGAAAAACAACAGGCCCAATCCAAAATGCTATTTGATGAACCTGGCACACACACACACACACACACACACACACACACACACACACACACACACACGTTTGAACAGCTAACCTCGTGGGGACCAGAAAATAGAAATTACATGCTTCCTTGCCCTAATCTTAACCCTTAACCTAACCTTAACCCTTACCCCAATCTTAACCTAACCCTAATCTAACGCTAACCCTAACCTTAACCTCAATAAAAGTAACATTCATGCCTAAACTTTACCTAGGTGTAATGCCTAACCTTAACCCTAAACTTAACCGACAATGCCTTGACCTTAAAGAAACCCCAATTCTAATTCTAAAATTAACTGTAAGTTTGACCCTAAACCCTGAGCCAGAAATTGACTTTTGCCTCATGGGAACCGGCAAAAGGTCCCCATGAGTCCAATTTCTTGCGGTTTTACTATACTCATGGGGACATTTGGTCCCCATGAGTATAGTTAGACCTAAAACACACACACACACACACACACACACACACACACACACACACACACACACACACACACACA
>JACXGJ010012733.1:0-17400 GCA_016801105.1 Esox niger
CGCAAAGACAGGGGGGAACAGAGGACACATATATACTGGAATGGTAACGACTGGATGAGAATCATGTGCGCTAAACAGGACAACAGGTGCGATGGATTGATGATGGGCGGTGGTGTTTAGAAGGCCGGTGACATCGAGCGCCGAGGCCCGCCTCCTGCAGGGGGAGGATGAGCTGCAGATGGCGTAGTTGTCACAATGAGTTAGTCTAGAATATGACAAAAAGCAAACATCTTGGAACACAGAAGTTTTTTATCAAACACCGCAACTGTATTTCCTGCGTGTTAATTATAAAGCTCTGGATAAATATTGTCTGTCTCTTTTGGCATTAATACAAGGTAGATTATGATTGTGTGATGCAGTTCAATCAAAATGTATGCACACTGTTACATCAGGGTGCGCCATACTTTGTATTTTTTGTAAATCAATTGAGAGGGGTGTTAAACATTTTTATTTTGGTGTGTAGAACACAAATCTGAATATTTTTTACAATTCCGATAACCCTAACCAACATCAATTTGTAGTTGTTACATTTTGTATTTTTTAGCTATTATTCTGGAATTTACCAAAACATTTAAGTTTTACCATCTAGATCAGTAATAGTACTAATATGGCTGTTTGAGGAGGTTTATCAACTGAGAAATCACATTTTTATTGTTTTAGCCTTTTAACATTTTGAAAATCTGACCTATGGTTTAAAGATGAATTGAATTTTCTAATGGGAAATGGAGATACAGGAAATGTGTTGATATTTCACTTAAGTCACACAATGCTGTGTCTGGTCATTTGGTCCGGACACAACGTGATCATCTTCAAAGTAACCAAAAGTTAAGCCCCAATTCAGTCAGAAAATAGCAACAGCAGTAAAATCATCTTTTTTGGAGGCAAGTCCAGTCCGCCGTTCTGTTCTGGAAGGGACGGACTGAGTGAGAACTTTGATTTATAAATTTGTTGTTGAGTTATGAACTGGTGAAAGAAATGGCTCAAGTCAGAACAAGGAGGACATTAAGTTCTCCTTTGAGTAATCTTGCTGGCAAATTGTGGGAGCTGTTGGTGTCTGAACTGCCAACTGTGATGGACATTCTGAGTTATTGCATCTACTTGATGGAGCAAAGTGAAGATGACATGAGGAACTACCAATTCCTGGATTAAAGAGCCTTAGGCACATCTTGTTTCAGCTGGACTGCCTCAGGTGTCAAGGGAAGGAGGTGCTGGACTTTGTGAACGCCGACAGTGAGATCTGCTTGGAATGCCCAGAAGTGAAACCATACTCCAAACACTGCTGTGCTCTGAGGATGAGAGGGAGAGGATTGAGAGGGTGGACAGAATCCTGGCCATCAGGAGAGAGGGGGACACAGAAACTCAAATGGGAGACTCTTCTGTCAGACCCAGAAGGACACCTGACATCACTTGTGATACTTCTAGCATTGGTGACTTGATCAGCAATGGAGGTGAAAAACTACATCAACACCCCAATGGAGGTGCTCAACTGGCCTTGCCCCACGTAAGGTATTGAGAGAGTTGTTTAAATGGTGACTGAGGCTTCTGCTTTTCACAAGAAAAGAGGGATAGAGGGATCAGGGCTCAGGAGACCAGCAGAAGGCTGATGTCCAAGAATGAATCAAAGAAGGACTTGTGCAAACTGGCTAGTTCAGGAAGTCTGGAGATTTTTCCTTGTAATTGTATCCAGTGATAATCATGCTGTTCACTAGTTAATATGTCAATTTGATTTGGCTCTGTAAATATGAATAATTTCACTTATATCTGTTAATATTTTTAGTGGATCAAAAAGGTAAAATTGCCAATTTAAAATACAAAAACGATGTAGGTTAGAGTCATCCTATCAAAAAATAAACCCATGTTTGAATTCCCCATGAAAAAATATGTCATTTTGACAACCATCATGTTAGGATTTCCTTCAGATTCATGTTAGCACCCGAGTATGACCCACCCTACTGTTACATGATACGACCTGGTTTCATTTTATTTATACGATTGGAGCTTTGCATTATGCTACAAGTAACCAGTGAAGTACTGAAACCACCTGATCCTTGCAGTCTTAACGCTGAATGAATTCTCTCACAGCATTGGTAGTGGTAGCTTCGTGCACTCTGATTCAACAAAATGGACAACTGTGAATGGTAAGAAGATAACCGTAAAATGTAATACATCGTCAACATAATTAAACATGTTAACCACAACAACCAAAAGTATGTTATTTCAAAGGCTCAGCAATACAACAAGATGCAGTTACTCCATCCCTGAGCTCTTAATTTGTCAAGCAACTGAAATAGTAACAGAGAAAGTGTAATGCCTGCATCTTGTAAATAATATAACTAATGTCAACCCCAATGTTTATGCCATTGTCAACAAATCCATATTTGCATTAAAATAAGAAGTTACTGCAACCAATGTATCTATACCGTGTGAACACTACCCTGGGCAAAAATACTTGAATAAACATGTTTTGCATGACTGGCTTTGAGTCTTAAATCAACTAGGAGCATTTTTTGCACATTCCTCTTCACAGAACTGACTGTGTAATGTTTGAGGACATCCTGCATGTAGCCACTTCAAGCCACACCCCCCCCCCCCGCATTTCAATGGGATTAATGTGACTCAGCTAGTCCATAACCATCCATATCTCTTTTAAGATGCCATAGCCACAGAAACTGTAAAAGCAGTACTCTTAGGTGGACTGGGGACAGCGACAGGAGGAAGTCATCAGTAGTCCTAAGGCATGGTCCTTGCACTGGGAGGGCACTGGGAGGGCGAGACATTGGGAGGGAAGAAAAGGAGAGCAATACTGTGACAGTGAAAAAGGGAGTGGGGATAGGGAGGGGGAGGAAGGAAGGGAGAAGCAGGAAAAAGTGGGGATGGAGAAAAAGGGAGTAAGAAAGAGAGCACCCCTTAAGCTCCCTGCAAGCTGAACACCAGAGTCTGATTTGAGATAGTGGATCCTTTTTCTTTTCATATCAATAGGAGAGGAAGTCTGCATTCTGTAGTTTACATCCACTAGGTGTGCCAGTCACTTTCTCTGGTAGCTAACATGCTAAGAGGATCCTTGACTGTAGCTAGCAACGACCTTTGAACTTTTGATCCAATTTTGTTTGCTAGCCAGTTAGATACAGTACAGGTCTGTCGAGTGTGTTCTATTTTGCTGCAGAAGAAAACACATCTGTCTATAAAATGCAGATGCCAAGCGCTTGACTGGCTTGAATAGCTTGAATGTGAATTTTTGGTTTTGCCAGTAAGGCAGTTTAGACATGCGCACTTAGAAATTATAACTGGCACACAATTTGTACAATTTGTTGGTAGTAAACCATATAGTAAATTGGCATTCGGCAAAAAGAGGTTGCTTACCCCTCATCCAGATTGAAAACACAACTAAACTACTAAATTGGGCCAATATTTTGTAGAAAGCAAGTTTTACCATTATAACCATGACATAAAATTTGTCATCAGCAAATACTTACCCACCAGTGTCTGTTCTTCGCTGTTGGAAGTATTCATGCTAATTACCATGATAACAATACAGGCACCCAGTGGGAAACTGTGAGGGCTTTGTACACCTTCAGAGAGGGCCTAAGTAGTGATATAAATGTGTATTATGTGTTATACATTAGAATATTGTATTGTGTGGCTTAATTGAATGGCTTTTCCATTCAATTTCTTCATTTTGTATTCGAGTTCTCAATTTCAGCCAGATCATGACGGGTCCCGACAGCTTGTGCTGGGCCTGTGTGTATATATAATTTATTCAGGTCAGGTTGGGCTCGGACACACGACACCGCAAAAAAACGCTTCAGTGACTGGCACATTCAATACGCACCATGTCCCTGTCTCTCTTCACTGTCAACTGCAGGAGCAGAGAGCGCGTGTATTCCGCTATCTGTAGTGCTGCAATTCCCTAATGTTGTGACAGTTATTAGCTAATGTTCTGAACTTGTTTCTGACTGAAAAGTTATGTTACCACCCAACGGCCCTCATTTTGAGACAGTAAAATCTTTCATATTCACTAAATATGTCTCCCTGCACTTTCATGTGACAGATTCATGAATGATTCACATAGCCTACAAATTGCTGACCAAGATCAGACATTGTACGTAGGAGAGCCAATCATATTCTATAACACTATTTTACTCCGTTATTGTCCTATAGACAACAAAGCATGTGACCGACAACAAAATGGAACGATATACAAGTATTGCCAATGGAGAATGCACGCTAGTAGCTCAATAGAGATAAGGCAAGAGAAATATTAGGTGTTATGTGACAATTGGAGAGCTACTGGATTCGTCAAATGCAGAAGACCTTTCTACCCTATTACAGATAGACAACAGGTGTTTTTCCCTGCAACGCCTTTACAAACAATGTTGTGGCGTGACAGCCTCATCATATGACCAAACTTGTCAGCATTCATGACCAAAACAATGCCTGTCTCAGACAACAAATCAAGCAGTGACTGATAAAATTGTCAAAGGCTCAGGTTTTGCCTAGGAGCTGTGGCAGACAGTTGTGATAGATTTTCTGCTAGCTCTGTCCTACCCCACCACAAAACTGTCTCTACCAGATGCAAAAGAGTAGAACTCATAGAAAAGTTAAAATATATCCTGAAAGATGTCCTAGTAGTGGTGACAACATGTACACTGATGAGAAAAATAGGCTTGAGAAAGTTAACACAACACAGATATACTGACTAACTCTGAGCAGAGGTGTATAGATAGGACGTGTTGCCTGATGCTGGGAAGCCGCTGATGCAAGGAGAGCAACGTTGTTCTCTGCAGCCAGGGCTTGTGATCCCAGGACATAAGCTTTGTCCCATAGCTGCCCCGAATAGCGGTCATTAGTAGAGGCAGGAAGTTCGTGGCTAGCTCAGGCTCTAGACGAGGGACGGCTGAGCGAATGGGTGACTGCCTACTGTCTTTACCGGAGCTCTGGCAGAAGCTGGAAAGGACCAAGAACCCTCGGTGAATGCTTTAAACCCACGGACCTCAGGCACTGGAGAATCCACTGGCTTGGCGCGTTCCGCACAGGAGCCGAAAGCCATGTCGGAGAGTTCCCTAGGCGTAGGCAGAGAAGACGGGGGCCGCTGAATACATAGTGCTGCTCTCTCAATCATGCCTGTGAACTCCACGCAAGAGGGGGCGGGCGAAGGGAAGAAGCAGAAGTGAGGTCATCTTCTGCTTCTTCCCGGAGAGAGGGTAAAGCGCGAGTCTCGCCACGCTACCCCACGTGGGAAGGGATTGGGTCTCCCTGTTTCCTCTTCAAGCGCATCTGCCACACCGCCTGCACCAGCCCCACCAGAGCCCCGACCAGTTCCCTCCCTGGATCGGGAACCCTGGGTGCCCACTCCTGAGAGGTATGACGGTGACTTGGGTTCGTGTCAGTCATTTCTTCTGCAGTGCAGTGCAGTCTGGGGTTTGCTCTGCAACCGAGGACCTACACCCTTGACAGCGCATAGATCACGTACCTGGTTGGGTTGCCCTGGAGTGGGCCTCCGCCTTGTGGGAACATCAGGACCCGGCTACTCGGTCTTACACTACCTTCACTAATGAGATAAGGAAGCTGTTCGACCACCCGGTCCGGGGAAAAGATGCTTTGTCCCGTATGTTTGCTCTGTTCCAGGGGAGGCGCAGTGTGGCGGAGTATACGATCGAGTTCTGCACCTTGGTGGCCGAGAGCGGATGAAATGGAGAAGACTTGCAGGCAGCTTTTTTCGACAGTCTCACTGACCACCTCAAAGACGAGTTGGTCTTTGAGGTGTCCGGAACAGGACAGTCTGAACGGTCAAATTGCCCTAAAAATCCGAATTGACAACTGCGCTCAGGTGCGCAGGAGAGAGACAACGTGGCTCATTCCCGTCACCACAGACTACAGAACCGTCTGAGCCTGGGGCTGCGTCCCCGAAGCCTGCGCCGCTCACCCCGAGCCCCGCACAGACCCTACGACTGCGCCATCGAGCTGCAACCCGGTTTCACCTTCCCTAAGGGCCATCTGTACAGCCTCTCTATGCCCGAGTGGGAGGCAATGGAGAAATACATTAGGGAGTCCCTAGATTCAGGTTGTATTCAGCCGTCTTCCTCCCCTCTGGCAGCGTGTTTCTTTTTTGTGGGGAAGAAGGATGGCACTCTCCGTCCTTGTATTGATTATTGGGGACTCAACGATATCACCTTCAAGAACAAGTACCCCCTCCCGCTGATGAACTCCGCTTTCGACTCCCTGCACAATCTTCACCAAGCTCGACCTCCGCAATGCCTACCATTTGGTGAGGATTAGGGAGGGAGACGAGTGGCTCAGAGGCTTCAACACTCCTCAAGTGTTGAATATTTGTTTATGCCCTTCGGGCTCACCAATGCGCCGGCGGTATTCCAGTGTTTCATAAACGATGTACTGGGCGATATGATCGGGCGCTTCGCCTTTGTATACCTGGATGTAATTCTCATTTTCTCCAGGGACCCGGTCAAACCTGTTCAGCGCGTCAGGCAGGTCCTCCTCCGCCTCCTGGAGAATTGCTTCTTCGTCAAGGCAGATAAATGCGAATTTAGCGTCAACCGTCTCCTTTTCTCCAGGCACCCTTACCTCATGCGCCAAACCGTTTTCCTGGACACCGGGGGGGCCTTCCGGGACCTCAAGGCCCATTTTACCTCGGCACCCATCCTCTCCCAACCCGATCTGTCAAGACAATTCGTGGTCGAATTGGATGCCTCTGACATTGGGGTGGGGGTGGTTTTGTCACAACGCGCCAAGGACGGTAAGCGTCATCCCTGCGCCTTTCTGTCCCGCCGTCTGTCACCAGCCGAAGCTAACTTCGATGTCGGCCATCACGAGTTATTGGCCGTCAAGATCACGCTGGAGGAGTGGTGGCATTGGCTCGAGGGAGCGGAATTACCATTCATCATAGCGGAATGACTGACCATCGTAACATCGAATGTATCCGTTCCGCCAAATGCCTTAACCCTCGCCAGGTTAGATGGGCCCTGTTTTTTGCACATTTTGCCTTCACCCTAACCTACAGACCGGGATCGCGAAACTGCAAACCTGACGCCGTATCGAGCGTCTTCTCCAAAGGAGAGGAGTTGTGCGCTCAGCCTGACGCAATTCTACCCAAGCACTCTGTAATTGGCACTGCGCTGTGGAGAGTCAAGGACACAGTTAAGTCTGCTCTCCGTAACACCGGACCAGGAAACGACCATCCTGGCTGCCTCTTCCTCCCCGAAAGTGCTCGGTCGGCTGTAATGGATTGGGCGCATGCCTCCAAGCTCACGTGCCACCCCGGCCAAGCCCGCACTCTAGCTTTCCTCCGCAGGCCTTTCTGGTAGCTGTCCATGGAAACGGACACACAGACATACATCTCCGCTTGCCCCACCTACGCTCAGAACAAACTGTCCAACCAGCTCAGTGCCGGGCTCCTGCAACCTATACCTGTACCCCGACATCCTTGGTCCCACCTGTCCCTGGATTTTGTTACCGGGCTTCTCTGCTCCGAAGGCAGTAGGGTCGACCTCACTATCGTCAACCGTTTTAGCAGGTTCACCCGCTTCGCCCCGTTTCCCAAACTCCCCTCAGCAAAGGAGATGGCAGCGATACTAGTCCAACAGATCTATTGCATTTTTGGTCTGACCTGGTTTCTGACCAGGGACCGCAATTCATGTTGGCTGTTTCTGTCGTGCCATCTGCGCCACCGTCAGCCTCTCCTCCAGTTTCCACCCTCAGACCAACGGCCAGGCATTAGCTGCTTTGAGAAGCCCCTACATTAGCTGCTTTGGAAACATGTGTTTCTTCATTAGGAAGTGGATGCTCATTTTTGGACTTAAGAAACGAAGAGCTTTGTTGGCAGATCTCACTGTGAACCTCGACGGCTGCATGGTCGTATCCCAAAAACTGTAATAAAAATCAGCGTTACCCTTGACACTGACCTCTCCTTTGAGGAACATAGTAAATATCTTAAGAGTTGCTTATTTACATTTTCGAAAAACTGCAAATATCTGAAACTCTCTATAAATAACCGATGCAGAACGACTAATCCATGCTTTTGTTACTTCAAGATTAAATTACTGCAATGCTATTATTTTCTAGTTACCCTGATAAATAAATAAACTTCAATTAGTGCTGCACACGGCTGCTAGAATCCTAACTAGAATAAAAAGATTTGAACACATTACTTCATACTAGCTTCTTTACACTGGCTGCCTGTTAGGGTTCGGGCTGATTTTCAGGTTTTATTGTTAACCTATAAATCAATACATGGACTTGCTCCTACTTATCTCATTGAAATGATCCAGCCGTACATACCAACACTTATCTTAGATCGCAAGATGCTGGCCTTTTAATTGTACCAAATATTTCCAAAAAACCGCCATAGTGCTCCACTACTGTGGAATGATTTGCCAATTAAAGTTGGAAATGCAAACTCAGTGCAAACCTTCAAGTGTCTTCTAAAGAATCATCTCTTCAGCCTGGTCTATGATTAAGTGTAGTCTGGGGCGTGAAGGTGACCTGAAAGGCCTGATACTGTCGACCCTTGCTGTCTTGCCAAGTGGGCTTTCATCGCCATTGGGATGCCCGCCCTCCAATGCCAGAGTCACAGGCTTGTTATTGTCTCTCTGTTGCACACTTGTGCAATTGGGCTGCACTCTGCTGGCAATCCTCGGCCCTCCATTCAAGGTGGTGGCAGTGGGTGGGTGTCCTTTTGGTTGATGCTTGGCAATGTGGGTTGATTGATTTCCTGCCTGTTTCCTCCCCCAGATAGGGCCACAGTGTCACTGGACCCCCCATCTTACGCTGCTTTATTATTGTGCTGGGGGAGTAGGGTCAGTTCTTCTCCACTATAAATACTTGTATATCTGAGGAATGCATTTTCAAAATGTTTCCTGTCTCCTACTGTTTCAAACATAGGAGGACATGCGGTCTTGGCCCACACCAGCGGAGTACTAGGCTTGACTCGTTGCTGTTCCTGTGTTGCAGATTAAGACGATACCTGTCAATTTCAGCTGCCACTCTGCTGACCCCCCTGACGTCATGTGGCCAGAGTGTGTGGGCAGTTCCTGGACATCAATGGTGTTAAGGCTGTTGACTGTCCCTCACGTTGCCCAGACCTGAATCTAATTGAGAACCTCTGGGATGTTATGTATCGGTGCATCCAACGCCCCCAAAAAGCACCACAGACTGTCAGGAGCTCACTGAATCCCTGATCCAGATCCCAGAGGACACCAACCAGCGTCTCATCAGCCATTCACACTACTAAGGCACATTATGAGTTGCCGTGATGAAATATACACAGGTCGGAACAGCCTGTTGGAACAGTTTGAATCCAGCCCTCAATCGGTTTGTGATTTTGGTTTCCATTGAGTTTTGTTACATTGTTTCCTTCTCAACTAATTGCATCATTTACACTAAAGATTTTGATCTTTAATATATTTTCTTAATCAAGATAGATGTGTGATGTATTCCTCTTTTTTTGAGCAGTGTATTTTATATTGTCATGATTACTTACTGATTTATTACATCCAGTTAGTATAATGTATTTCTTTTTTGCTCTTTATTTAATATTTTATGTATCACACCAGTAGATCTGTTTTATAAAGTGTGTCTGGACTACATGGAGTGCATATGGTAACTCTCGTTTTGGTACTCCAGGTGTCAGATCGTTTGTGTCTATGTTGTGCTTATGTTTGAGCAGTTGTACAATACCTTGGACATGGCTATGTGAACACAGTCTGTACTCCAACTCATCACTCACTTGGCACTGCTCTGGGCGTGCAACATTCATTTCCACGCTCCACTAAAAATCTTAATAGTCTAACAAAAAGCACTCAACATTTCAACAGCAAGTCATAGGCTATGCGGGTGATTAGGCAAACTGTTTAAATGCTTTGCACTCCAACTAAAGTATGCACACTCCACTTCAGCTCCCATAGCACTTGTATTCTTGTTCAGGACTGTTTGATTAATTTAGGTTGGACGTCATCAAAATGCATTGATTCTCTTCGAGCTAGATAAAATACCAACCCATTAAGCAAATGAGTGATGCTGTGTTTTTGATTATTCGTTTCAATACATTGTTTTAGAGTATATTTTCTCCCATAGAACGCCAGTATACACGGTTTGGTACTGCACACACCTAATATTCCTTAAAGAATTGCTACCATTTTAGAACATAGCTGACATTAAATAACTTGGTCTGTTAAACATTAGATCACTAACATGCTACAAATTGAATCAGTTTCATGAGAACAGTACATCGTATCTGTCAATTTGGCAAACAGATACAATTTATAGCAAGCAAGTACAAAAGTTACAATACCAAACATACTGTAGTTACATACCAGCAATATTCAACATGGTCACAAATCGTATCCAAATCTACTAATTCTACCTTAAATGTTGATGTGGAAAATCAACTACTCTTTACTAAAAACAAATGCACTTCAACTCAGGACTTTGTGAATCCAATAGACTTTAATGAAAATCATACAATAATGACAGACATTAAAGCCAGGTCCTTCTGCAGATACACCCCCAATGTTCTGAGTCCGGACCATGGCTTTTATACAGAACTTTCACACATTACACCATCTGACTTTGTCTGTTTGGAAACCCCCTGAGTGGGGTGCGCTTATCTTCTACCTCCCTGAATGCTCATAATTTGTGACGGTAATTCACATCCTCCTTATGGTTCATACTTGGGTCATGTCCATCATTGTCCACAAAATAAGTGTTACATTAAGCTCATGGGCCACACTCAGGTCATCTCTAATCACAGAGTACGCTTCATAACCAGCTCATGGGCCACACTCTGGACACCCCAACCGTGGATACAAAGGCAGTAAACTTTAGAAATGCCCCTCTCTCGGCTCATGGTACTTGCCTGCTCATGACTTTCTCTCAGCATAAGACACATATATTATGATGAACATAGAAATTGTCTGTATGTGTTATTCGTCCTATCCCAAAAGTAATTTACTGTGAGGGTGGATTCCACATTAATATGTTTCTAATAAAACTACATGATGATACATTGCACATTAATATTTAAGTATAAAGTTATTTATACTTAAAAAAATCCCCCACAATGTCTAAAACACGCAATAGCATTAATGTGCTATAGGAGTACCCATTATCAAGACTCCTAACTCGTTTAGTTTAAGGTCTCTCAAACTAAAACAAATTCCTAAATAGCACAACAGACGTGCTGGGATTTCTCTATAAACGAGAACAAACTCAAATAACTGTTTACAATATGGCTATCCTTATCACATATATATGGAATCCCATGAATGACAGATGTCACTAATAGGTTATTTGATAAGTAAATGTTTTAAATTACAGTGAAATATAAAAAGGTGTTTAATAATTTCCTTTGCCTACTATAAGCCAACTCTTCCATTCATAATTTTATCTCACTTAATACACCCCACTTTAACTATCTCATGTCTAGAACAGTTGAATAATTTATCTATTTCCTTTTTTCCTCATGAGACATTTTCCATTATCCTCATGCAAGATATCCCATTTTCCTTGTGTCCTATTATAGCTATTAACTTAAATTATTTGACTTGCTCACAGTATGCGAGTTCTGACATACCAGTCCAACTGTAAAATGTATATCTATCACAATTCATTGGGATAAGAGAAATACAGACTGTTTTTGCAATTTGCAGTCAGCTGTTTTTTTATTTAAAAAAATTTCAAGACATGACAAATGATGAGGACGACTTGAGAGAGTTTTTTTCAGAAGATCAGAATACGGACCAGGAAATTTGACTGGGGCCACTTGAGACTGTTGGAGGGCACCATCTGTGTCCTTGTTGTTTGCAGTGAGGCCATGTCCTCTAGGACAAAAAAAATGATTTTAGAACAAAAAAATATCTGGCACACACACCTGGCACTGTGGGATTCCCTGATGATGCCCTGATGGCCTGAAACAGACTGTCACAAATGGTAGGCACCAGGCCCCTGTTCTGTCCGTACCCCATCAAGTTGCTATTTTTTTCAGCTTTAGACCAATCAATAATTGTTTCTTGCTGTAAATATAGTTTAATATGTTGATTTATCAATACAAAAATTAATATGTCTTGAGTGCACCACATACATAAATCTCAATAATTGGGAGTGCTTACAATTATCCACAGGTGACAGATTGTTGTTAGAAATACATGCACGTTGGATAAATAAGGCCCCTGCAACTACTGACTTGTAGGATAAACAGAGAGTTAATGCCCGAAGTGAGACAAATTACAATTACTACAATCAGTCAATGTCTTCTGTTTATCAAATGTACCGAACAATGCAATTCTTGTGACATGGCAAACACCATCTACGCAGTAAGCATTAGGAAATACAGCTCCGGAAAATACTAAAAGACCCCTGCACCTTTATCTTTCCTTTACACTATGTTGAAAAGGAACGTTTTGAGTGAGGAACAGAAGAGTGGAATTTGCTGTGGTCTCTGACGATTCTGTTCCTCACTCAAAACCTTCATTTTTGACCTTTTTGGAAAGGAGAGAAAAAGTTGCCGTGGTCTCTTCATTATTTTCAGAGCTGTATATAAACTTAAAATATAGCAAAAATATACATAACAATGTAACTAGCTGCAATTCCTGAGCGTGTAGAATTGGGTGTATGGATAGAATAGATAGAGATATTAAATATCATACATGTAAATATAAATGCCTATGGATGATACTTTTAAATATTATAATGTACATTAAATATACATAGAATGTCTTTAGAGCATTTCATGTGATCAATATGATCATAGATCAGTGTTGCTGGTTGAGTTGCCTTATGGCCTGGGGGAGACTGTGAGTCTGGAAATGTGTGCCCTGATGCTCCGATAGCGTCTAAGAGATGGCAGCTGTGTGAACAGATCATAGCCTGGGCGGCTGTAATCTTTGATGATGTTCTGTTCCTTCCTTCGTATATGTTAGCTGCCTTGACTGGAGGGGAGGTGACTCTTTCCGCAGTCTTCTCCAACGTTTGGAGGTCCTTGCGATCAGCAGCGGAGCAGCTGCCGTACGATGGATTAATGCAGCCTGAGGGGATGCTCTCAATGGTGCACCTGTAAAGGTTGGTGAGAGTGTTTGCAGACATGCCAAACTCCTTGAGTCTCTCAGGAAGGATAGTCGCTTTTGGGCAGTTTTGACTGCCGAGTTTGCTTGCCTGGACCAGATAAGGTCATCTTTGATGAACACAATGAGGAACTTGAAGTCAGTGACGCTTTCCACAGTCTTGCTGCTTCCAAATGTCCATGATCATCACCTTTGTCTTGTAGACATTGAGAGGTTGTTGTCCTGGCACCAAATTAGAATTACACCATGCATTTAGATTATAAGTGACATTTGTAGTAATAAAAAATCTATCTTTGTGTTGATTTCTATTTAGTCTGGTCTTTTTTCCACTGCTTGGCTGGAGGTTTGTTCAGTAGTACTGCCATCCCCTGGAAAAGGCAATCAGAACATGACACCTTCATGGAGCAGTGAGCCTTCACCAAAAGTTTTTCTGAAAAATGTTCTGTTGTTTGCTGTTGTCTGTTTGTTATGTTTCTCATCTCAGTTCCAAAATGGCCAGTCACAAATTTCTTCGGGATGCTTGACTACCCAAAATTCATTGGCTTTTTACAGTTATGTGCTTTGACAGAATGTGACTTCCTGAGAGCAAATACAAAACAGTGTTCTGTGGTTCTTCAATGTCTAAAAACATTTAACAACAAAAAATACATTCACATACATTCTCACAGGAAGAACAGATATATAGGAACAACACAAAAACATTTTTTAAAGGCTCCACTTTTTAGCTGGATTTATCTGTTCCATATAATGCCTCAGCTGGCTCATGTGATTGAGAGAAACCATACACTGTTCACAGCAGTACAAACTAATGTATGTGCAAAGATTTTAAGCAAACTGCACTACAGAAAACGATAGGGGACATGATTAATGTTATATCCACAGAGCATGCAGGGCATTTAGACAGGACTCACTAGCCCTACCTAATTGACATCATTTTCGGTGTACCGCTGTATGTGCTTTCGAAGAGCCTGAAATGTTCATTTTCATTCTGTCTCCCTTGCACCAAATGTGGTAGCTACTAGGTATCCCGTAACCCGTTAATCATAAATTGATTGTAATTATGCAAAATGTGCTGCTTAGCAACCATAACCAGTAATCTTCTAATCTCATGGATGCACTGCTTATGCCAGACGTAACTACTACTACTCTTATTTTCCGCTTGGTGCCACGGCTTAAATATTGATCACAACATTGAACACTCAACACAACACTCAACTAATCATTTCAACGTTTTTTATCGCCAGCTGGCACAAATGTCCCCAGGTTTTTTTGATGGATGTTGGAACATGAGCTGTCATTACATTCTTCTGTGAAAGAATCTGAATCTTTTTAGGCAGAATGGTCCGTCCAGCTGCGAGAGTGGTATTTAACTTTGTGCTATTTTTGCCGGACCGCTTAAGCGGAGCCGTCCAAGAAGAGCGAATGTCTCTCACTGAGTAAGTGAGTGACTCACTGTGTTCCCGTGTTCGGATCTCGTTGGGAGAGCGAAGTACGCATTATGAATTATTCCGTTTTGACAAAAACTATGTTGGGTGAAACCTTGAGTATCTACATTATAGTAAGCCTGAATTTAAACAGTTTACAGTTATATTGGGACTGTTTCTGGTGTATTTTTCCAAGTACGCATCCTGCATGGGTTTTGGGTCAGGATAGACAAACACATTTGCTGGCTACAACATACAGTGGTTACATTATAGTAAGCCTTACCTAAAACTGTATACAGGTATATTGCAACTGTTTCTGGCATGGAAAATGTATCTTCTGTCTCGTTAGCAATTGTTCAATTCTTATGAATAATCCTAGGAACTTTGTAGATACTAGAAAGCCAATTACTGGCTAATATGCTGTGAAAATGTCCAATGGCAAACGCCATACAGTTCATAGACTCTATATGTGGTAGAGGTAAACTTAGTAAGAAATGTTTACTTTTACTCAATATAATTCACGAATGGCCAATTAGCTGTTGAAAATGCCAGTGGCAATAGCGGATTTTTTCAGGAGAGCCACAAAAAATTACTCTCTTTATGCCTCCTGACTGATTCTTGTTTTGATTCTCTAGTTTTGAGTTTTGCCAGTGTCCTTGTCAATACTGTTAGCATGAGGCTGTACCTGCAGCCCATTCATGTTGCACAGGCAGTCCAGTTCTTCCAGGATGGCACATCCATACATGCCGTCGCAAGAAGATTTTCTGTGTCTCCGAGTACAGTCTCAATAGCATGGAGGAGATACCAGGAGATGGGATATTACATAAGGAGAGCTGGACAGGGCCTCAGAAGTGCGTAAACCTGGACCTGTATCTGCTCCTTTGTGCGAGGAGGTTCAGTTGGAGCACTCCCTACAAAATAACCTCCAGCAGGCAACCTGTGTGCATGTTTCTGGCCAAACTGTCAGAAACTGATCCTTGATGGTGGCATGAGAGCTCAACATCCTTTAGTGGGACCTGTGCTCACAGCCCAGCACTGTGCAGCTCGATTGGCATTTACCAGAGAACACCAGAATTGGCAGGTTCGCCATTGGCGCCCGTTCTCTATACAGGTGAGAGCAGGTTTCCACTGAGCACATGTAACAGACGTAAGAGTCTGGAGACGCTGTGATGAACGTTATGCTGCCTGCAACATCATTCAGCATGATCGGTTTGGTGGTTTACTTCCCCCCACGTTAATTCAGACCCAGCATATACCAGTAAAATGCAACAATAAAAACAAAAGTTCACAATGATTATGTACAAATAAACAGATGTACAATTGTTGAAGTAGTGTAATCAAGTCCAATGAAAAAATGCTTTTATGTTCCCTCACAGCAATGCAACAACAGAGTGTTCTCTAATGTACTATACAAACAATTTAACAGGGTAACAGTCTAGCAAAAAAATATGTTTTGTATATTAATTCAAATTAATATTAATTAATATTGGGACACATTACTAAAAACAGCAATGCAATTAAAGTTGCAGGTTCCCAGAAAGCAATACACTGGTGGCCAAAAGTTTGTAATAATGTACAGATTTTGTTCTTTTGGAAGGAAATTGGTACTTGTATTCACCAAAGTGGTATTGAACTGATCACAAAGTACAATCAGGACCTTACAGATTTTTAATCAAATCTAGACAGGCCAGATATCCCGTAACCACCACTCCAACACTTATCCTTATCTTATCATGCTAAATTGCTAATTTGGTCAAACGAGTCTGGCTGCACAGGGCAGTGTCAGCTGGGGCTGGTGGGTGGTGCTTGGGCACTGTAAGCTGGTGGGCAGGGCTTGGGCACTGTGGACTTAATGTGTTACAAACGCATTACAGTATTAGTGTCACATTCTGGCTATGCCCCTAGCCGTCTCTGCTCTGGGTTGGAGCCCTAGTCAGGACAGGACAGAAAGTGGTGCATCTAGGCACCTCTGACTTAATTTTGGTCTCCCTAATTGGAGGCAGGTGTAGATCGTTGCCTCCAATTGGGGAACCTATTTAGGTTCAGTGTTTGTCCACACCCAGTGTGGGTCATTTATTGTGTTTATTGCTCAACGTCATTGGTTGCAACTTTGTTTGGGGTTTTGTCCAGATTAAAGATGGATTGCTACCACTACATCTCTGCGCCTGTGTTCTGCCTTAACTGTGACCATTAGCTAGTTTCGCTTTACAGTACTGTATTAGCTTCAGGAACCTGCAATAATGTAAAATAAAACAGACAAAAGAATAAACTACATAAAAAAAACAGAAATATTTGAAAAAAATACAATAGGCGAAAGTTTGGGTTGAGGAGACGGTAACCGACTTATAGAAAACAAGTTTTGCCTATAGTTGCATGGTCACTGTTTGCCTTCTTCAGCAAACACTGGGTTCAACAGAAACTCTCTGGTCACAGTTCCCATTCGTTGTGCCATGATCCATATTACTACAATGTTTTCCAATAGCGACACAGTAGTAATGCAACTATAGGCGGAAGCAATGGTTTAGCGGTCCCTGGAAAAGTCGGTACACAGTGTGTACCAGCATATACCCTGCACTACACCACTGATACCTTTCAATTAAATCTAGATTTTTTGGGGCAATTTCAAACTTTCATTCATCAAAACATTGATTGATAAGTGTCTATAGAGATCTGCTTATTTTTTGCCGTTTTTGCCGTCATTTATCCTTACACTGTCCGCCCCAGCTCCGCGGTTCCGCGGAGCTGGCTCCTGCGGCATACTGTTATTAATAGATTATGAAGTTATATAAATTTCCCTTACCGTTAAGCGGCTAATTCCAATGAAGCGATTGACGTAGTTTTTGTTTACGTACGTGCCCCACAGCCTACGTAAGAAAATCACCAGGTTGCACCAAAATGGTGGCCGT
>JACXGJ010012734.1:0-17398 GCA_016801105.1 Esox niger
CCCTCCTGTCCTGTCCACGCCTCAGTCACAGACCTTGCCTGAACATGCTATCCCCAAGAGAAATGCACACACACATACGGATGCGCACAAAATTCTTCTGATGCTGTGACAGACACTTGGAGATCCTGATAATTTCAGTAGAGGACTGGATGACACACTGTGACACAAAACACAGCTGGGGAACTGAAGAGGTCACCACAGAGATATCTGCGCTCAAAATAGACCCCAAATTTAGTGAGCACATTTTAAGTCTATAAATCAGCAAATCACATACAAACAGTTTCAGTAAAGGTAATATATTAAAGAAAGGCATTAGCATTATTTGAATATGCCACTAGTCACTCCTTTGATATCCAGAGGACATAAGTGTGTGTGTATTCATGGGATGTAAACATGGGTGGGATGACATTGAGTGTTGCTTCATCCCAGGGTTCTTTCTGCTTAGGGATAATTAACATATCCCTTTGTCTCTACTCTCTACCACAGCTCAGTGAGCTTTACTCTAAAGGGAACACAAATACACACAAAGGTGAATACAGACACTATAATTTATTCGGACCCAACTTGTTCTGTATGTCAGTGTCTTAATCATAGTATAAAACAGTGTGTGTGTGAGTCAATAGGATATAATACATGTGTTTTCTTTGATTTGTGGTCACTAGTCAGATTGCTCATCTGACTAGTGACACACATTCAGGAGAAGTGTGTGTGTGAGGGCTTCTAGTATGTGTCGATGTGCATGTCAGTGCATGTGTGAGTGGAAAGAGACAGTGAAAGAGCTCAAGCTGATGTTCTATGTTTTGTCACGATCACCTTTACTTGACATCTGTCAGTAAAATGTGTGCAAAAGCTCCGCAATTTTTTTGTATTCCCCTATAAGGGTTAATAGCATACAGGGGAAAAGGCAAAGCGGCAGGAGGTCATTGGTACATAAACCCAAATGGCTGTGTTAAATCACCACAGAAACCTGTTTTCTAGGTCCTATTCCCTACATATCGAAAAATCGTTGAGCAAAACTTTGTGCCCATAGTATAGAGAATGGGATCACATTTAATTCTCACCCACCTTAGAGTAGTGAACAGTTTAATGCTATGCTGTTGGTAATCAAGTGAGAAGTGAATTCGAAAGTCCAGTAAGGTAAATAAGACCAGTTGTAAAGTCATAAATACCTGTTGGAGGCATTCAGGTTTCAGTGGATTTTTCCAAATCACTGGTGTCAATTCTAACTTCTCACTTGGTCCCCATCGCACCATAAAATCATGTTCAACTTCAATGTGTGGTTGGTAAAGACTACTATTACTCAAAATACAGTGAATAGGAGAGAGGTAGTGAGAGAAATACAAATAAAGTGATTGTGAGACAGAGAGAGTGGGGGGGACAGACAAAGAGAAGACGAGTTGCCCTCAAGCAGTTTCTACCTATCTTAACAGTTATAAAGTTGTCACCACCTAATGATATGACGTTATTCTGGGTATCATTTAAGTGAGTAACACCAAGAACAGGTGGGCTTGCAGTCGGTCACAGCCGCTGACACTAGTCTCATAAAATTCCCTAGTTCAGGGTACCTGGCCTAACTCAGAAACACAATGTTATCATATGTCTGAGGGCTCGATTCTATGAAATCTATATGGCAATATTAACTTGCTTGCTCTTTTTTCCATGGTCAAATTAACAATACTTCTCTAGAGAATTGTACAAAAACATACTTCAACTACCCAAGCAACATTTCTCTCAGGTAAGTTCTTTTTAAATGTTCTCATTGCATAGTTACTGTACATTAAGTAACTACATAAACAATACTATGCAGGTAAAAACTTATAACAGCCCAAACATAATCTCTGAACACAGTTCCTCTATCAGAATTGCTGCATTTGGGCCAACTTTCAAAATTGTGCATTTTATTCAAATTGTAGACAGTGTCAAATTTAATTTGAGAGTATTCCCATCCAAACCAGAGGAAGGGTTTATGAATTACAGTTCAATAATATGTAGCCACTCCTCTTTTTCAAGGGACCAAAAGTAATTCTACATTTGACTCAAAAGCTGTTTCTTGAACAGGTGTGGGCTATACCTTCATTATTTCCTCATCATTTAAGCAGGAAGCAAGGTCTGGAGTGTGGTATTCGCATTTGGAATGCTGTCAAAGGAGCTCTCACTGCAAGTGAAACAGGACATCCATAGGCAGCAAAACCAAAATCCATCAGAGATAGCAGGAATATTTGGAGTGGCCAAATCAACAGCTTGGTACATTATGAGGAAAAAAGAACACACTGGTGAGCTCTGCAATAAAAAAAGGCCTGGACGTCTACAAAAAGCAATAGTCGTGGATGATCGTCGGATCCTTTCCATTGAAAAAGAAAAACCCCTTCACAACATCCACCCAAGTGAAGAACACTCCAGGAAGTAGGCTTCTCCTTATCTAAGTCTACCATAAAGAGAAGAGTTCACAAGCGCAAATAGAGGGTTCAGAAGGTGCAAACCATTCATAAGCCTCAAGAATAGAAAGGCCAGCTTTGACAGCATTCTCTGGATAGTTAAAACTAAGATCAACCTGTACCAGAATGATGGGAATAGAATTATAGAGAAGGCTTGGAACGGCCCATGATCTGAAGCATACCACAACCTCTGTAAAGCACTGTGGAGGCAGTGTGATGCCATGGGCATGTATGGCTTCTAATGGCACCGGGTCACTAGTGTTTATTGATGATGTGACAGAAGACAGAAGCAGTCGGAAGAATTCAGGAGTGTATAGGAATATACAGGTGCTGGTCATATAATTAGAATATTATCAAAAAGCTGATTTATTTCAGTAATTCCATTCAAAAAGTGAAACTTGCATAATGTATACAGTCATTCCACACAGACTGATATATTTCAAGTGTCCATTCCTTTTAATTTTGATGATTATAAGTGTCAACTAATGAAAACCCAAAAATCAGTATCTCAGAAAATTTGAATTACTTAAGACCAATACAAAAAAAGGATTTTTAGAAATGTTGGCCAACTGAAAAGTATAACCATGAAATGTATGAGCATGTATAGAACTCAATACTTAGTTGGGGCCCCTTTTGGCTGAATTACTGCAGCAATGCGGCGTGGCATGGAGTCGATCAGTCTGTGGCACTGCTCAGGTGTTATGAGAGCCCAGGTGGCTATGATAGTGGCCTTCAGCTCTTCTGCATTGTTGGGTCTGGTGTATCGCATCTTCCTCTTCACAATACCCCATAGATTTTCTATAGGGCTAAGGTCAGGCGAGTTTGCTGGCCAATTAAGAACAGGGATACCATGGTCCTTAAACCAGGTACTGGTAGCTTTGGCACTGTGGGCAGGTGCCAAGTCCTGTTGGAAAATGAAATCTGCATCTCCATAAAGTTAGTCAGCAGCAGGAAGCATGAAGCTCTAAAACTTCCAGGTAGACGGCTGCTTTGACCTTGGACCTCAGAAAACACAATGGACCAACACCAGTAGATGACATGGCACCCCAAACCATCACTGACTGTGGAAACTTTACACTGGACTTCAAGCAATGTGGATTCTGTGCATCTCTCTTCCTCCAGACTCTGGGACCTTGATTTCCAAAGGAAATGAAAAATGTACTTTCATCAGAGAACATAACTTTGGACCACTGCAGCAGCCCAGTCCTTTTTGTCTTTAGCCCAGGCGAGACGCTTCTGACGCTGTGTCTTGTTCTAGAGTGGCTTGACACAAGGAATGCAACAGCTGAAACCCATGTCTTGCATACGTCTGTGCGTGGTGGTTCTTGAAGCACTGACTCCAGCTGCAGTCCACTTTTTGTGAATCTCCTCCACATTTTTAAATGGGTTTTGTTTCACAATCCTCTCCAAGGTGCGGTTATTCCTATTGATTGTACACTTTTTTCTACCACATCTTTTTCCTCCATTCGCCTCTCTATTAATGTGCTTGGACACAGAGCTCTGTGAACAGCCGGCCACTTTAGCAATGACCTTTTGTGTCTTGCCCTCCTTGTGCAAGGTGTCAATGGTCGTCTTTTGGACAGCTGTCAAGTCAGCAGTCTTCCCCATGATTGTGTAGCCTACAGAACTAGACTGAGAGACCATTTAAAGGCCTTTGCAGGGGTTTTGAGTTAATTAGCTGATTAGAGTGTGGCACCAGGTGTCTTCAATATTGAATCTTTTCACAATATTCAAATTTTCTGAGATACCGATTTGGGGGTTTTCATTAGTTGTCAGTTATAATCATCAAAATTAAAAGGAATGAACACAAATATATCAGTCTGTGTGGAATGACTGTATACATTATGCAAGTTCCACTTTTTGAATGGAATTACTGAAATTAATCAACTTTTTGATGATATTCTAATTATATGACCAGCCCCTGTATACTGTCTGCTCAAATTCAGCAACGTTGGACAGTGCATCACATTACAGATGGACAATGACCCAAAACACTGCAAAACCAACCCAGGAGTTTAAGGTAAAGATGTGGAATATTGCAATGGCCGAGTCAATCATCTGATCTCAATCCGATCGAACAGGCATTTCACTTGCTGTAGACAAAACTTTAGGCAGACACACAAACAAACAACAACTGAAGACAGCTGCAGGAAAGGCCTGGCAAAACCCCACACAGGAGGAAACCCAGCATTTGATTATGTCCATGCCTTCCAGACTTAAAGCAGTCATTAACTATAAAACTTTCTCAACAAAGTATTAAAAATTGATATTTTATTTAGGATTAGGTTCATCTATTCAATTACATTTGAGCCCCTGAAATCAGGTGACTGTATCAAAATGGTTGCAATTACTAAACCTTTAATACAATATGTTTGTTTAACCCCTTGAATTAATGCTGATAATCTCCACTTAAATTGCATTTCCATTTTTTCATTCCAATTCCAATGTGGCGGCATACAGATCCAAAATAATGAAAATTGTGTCAGTATCTAAATATTTCCTGACCTAACTGTAACTCCAGGGAATGTCAACATCTGAAAAATAATTGATATCCATTAAAAAAAGAATGCCACAAGTGTGCTTGGCTGTTATATCTGCCAAAGGCTACTTTGAGTCAAATGTAGATTACATTTTGTAAAATTATGAAATTGTATATTTGTAGTATATTAAAACAAAACCCCACAGGTAACCAGGTGCTGTGAATCCTTTGACAGGCATTTTTTATAGGTATTATTTATTTGCTTTTATATTTTGTAGATTATTTTTTTGGGGTTCTGTGAGTTGCCCTCTTGCAGCTGTATGCCTTTCGCCAGATTGTTGTTAAAATTAAGATTTGGATCAGATTTTCATGGTTAAATAACTGTGAAATATATGCATATTTTATAAACATACGGCATATTTCCATCTACAGTTTTTGTGCAAATGTCTACAGCCAGATATTTCTCTGGAAGAGACAACGATCTAGAATAACTCCACAAACAACAAAACCTTTGTCATGTTTAAATAATATACATTATTTATTTACGTATTTTCAAGGCAAGGACAGTTAAGATGACGATGGCCAAACAACTGAGAGTGCATCTCAAACGGTGCTCTGTTACCCATGTAGGTAGACACTTGGGAGGCAAGACAAAAGTAGTGCACAAGTACATGGTGCCACTTGGAATGCACATAATGAACTTTCTCACAGACAGATTCAACAGGCACCACAAAACACTCAGGCACTAAGTATTTTGATCATAATACATTATATACTGAAAGGTACTCTACTAATAAACATTATGTACAAAACTCCAGTAACTTAAAAATGTACAGGTTTTGCAGAACAGTTAGGATTCCAGATCACCTGCCAGGTTCCTGCTCAGAAATCTACCCTGTAACCTTTCAAGTAGGACTACAGGAGACCTGTTGATTTTTCAAGATCATGGAATTCTGCAACCCTAGTACTAACATATACATTCAAAATTTACATTCAGTATTAAATAACAAACACATACAGTACCTTCTGTAACTATACACCAACACACACACATTCACAGTTACAAACAGCAATGACGCGACATTTAAATATATGGGGACTTGTCCTAGTCTTTAGATAATATCGTAAATTATGTACATTGTTTCAGCATCCAAAGTGGAATCCAATTTCTTAAATATTCCACTATTTCTGCCCTGACAGCCACCAGCCCTTGTCAAAAATACTGCATTATTGAGGAATTAGGGTTCCATTTGGGACAAATGCTGTGAGTTTCATATTCAGCTAAGAGGAGGCCGATAGAGTTAACATTTGAGCCAGAGAAAATAAAGTGCACTATTTAGGGAATAGTGGAACACTGGCCATTGAAGATGTATGCAGGTGTGTTTGTTTGTGTGTTGTAGTGTATATGCATATATCCGCATTGTTTGTGTGTCCGGCCTTCACACTTCAACCGCGGTATCAGATCCCAGCCCTTGTTTCTGCAGAGCTTCTTCTCTCTTCATCTTAGGCTTTTCAGTCCGGGTGTGCCACACCAACACCTGGCAAAAACATTAAAAACACACTTCACTGACACAAATACAGAACCAACAGTCTCTATCTCAATTGAGTCTCTATCTTTGTGGGAGACTCAAAAGTTATTTCCCTTCATGACCCGATTCTCCATAACCCCAATCCCAGAAAGCTTAACTAACCAAAACCCATACCCCTCTAACTCCATTTCATCTCTTATTCTAGACTGATTTAGACCTGGGACATCAAGTGGGTGAAATTAATAATGAACTAGAACAAATTAACAGTTTCTGGTCCTTGTAGGATAGCAGTTGAACACCATTGATACACAATGTGCTCAAAAGTTTGCATACCCTTGGAGAATTGGTAAAATATGCACCATGTGTAAAGAAAACATGAGGGAGCAGGCAAAACACGTCTCTTATTTTGAATGGGATTCACATTCAACAGAATGACATAACAGAATGGCTCAAACATAAAACATTGTAACAAAGAAAATGTTTTACTGACCCCAGTTCAAAATTCTGCATTACTTAATACTGTGTTTTGCCCCATTTAGAATCTATTACAGCGTGCTGTCTTTTGTAAGTCGTCAATTAGGCCCCAAATTCTTGCAGGTTGTATAGCTGCCCATTCGTCTTGGCAAAATGCCTCCAGGTCATGATCTCCCCAGAGTGGCTCGATGTTATTAAGGTCAGGAGACTGTGATGGTCATTCTATAACATTCACCTGTAACCACTGGAGGGTCAACTAGGCCTTGTGCTTAGGGTTATTGCCGTGCTGGAAAGTCCAAGAGAGTCCCAGGCACAGCTTTCGTGCAGAAGAATGCAAATTGTCTACCAGTATTTTCATGCAGCATTTATCTTGCCATCAGTTTTCACTGTGTGTTTAAAGCTCACACACCCCCAAAGCATCAGTGAGCCACCACCATGCTTCACACTGGGGATGGTATTCTGTTCACTATAGGTCTTGTTAACCCCTCTGAAAAAATAGCACTTATGGTTGTGATCATAAAGCTCTATTTTGGTTTCATCACTCCAAATTTGGTCTCATCACTCCTCTGACACAGTGTTTCAGAAGCTGTGAGGTGTGTCAAGTTTATTTATTGTGGATTTGGCACAGTAAAGGCTTCTTTCTGGCAACTCGACCATGCAGCTCATTTTTGTTCAAGCATTGTGCTCATTAAAACAACCACACTGTCTTTTTCCAGAGAAGCCTGTGTTTCTCCTGAGGTTACTTGTGGGTTTTTCTTGGTATTCCGAACAATTCTTCTGTCAATTTTGGGTAAATTCTTTCTTGATCTACCTGACCTTGGCATCAAGTGATCCCTGACCTTTTCACTTATTAATAAGTGATTGAACTGTAATGATTGGAATTTGCAAGGCTTTGGATATCTTTTTATATATTTTTCCATCATGTTATGCTGGTCTTTTGACAGTTATTTTCTACTCCCCATGGCTCTGTATCTGACCTGCTCAGTGCATCCATGTGAGAAGTAACAAACTCATTGATTATTCATACACAGACAATTGCAATTAAAAGCCACAGGTGTGGGAAATTCACCTTTAATTGCCATGTGTGTGTCACCTTGTGTGTCTGTAACAAGGCCAAACATTCAAGGGTATGTTAATTAACCTTAGATGAGGGCTATTTGAGTAAGTTCTCTAATCGTTATGATTTAAAAAGTAGCCAAACAACTATGTGATAATAAATGGCTTCATATGATCACTATCCTTAAATACGTTTTTTGCATGTTCAGTCATTTTCAAAATCAATAACAAAATGTCACAATTTCAGCCAGGGCATGCAAACTAGTGAGCACAACTGTACCATAACGCTAAACATAACCCTTATTTCACCCCCATTGCAACTGTAACACACAACCTAATCCTTGAAGTTGTTTTGCTTCTAGACACTTTTCTTTGCAGAAACACCACCTAGCACAGATACTGATTATTGAGTTACAGATGTAACCAGCAATGGCAGTCACAACGATTAGGCAAGAGAGGCAGCAGCTTGTGGCCCCATTGAAAATTCAAACTGATATAAAGAATATATGCAATAAAAACGCACTGGCGTAAGCGTGGTGAAGCCAGGCAGGGGTGCAAGCTGTTCTTAAAAGTGAAACATACAAAAAAACATGAATAGCTTAATGACATGCTGCGGCTACTACTGAATATGACAATTTGACAGTCACATTAGTTTGTAATATCCCTGACCTGGACCATCATGACCGGACACCAGACAGAGGTTAAAACACATTGATTCAATCATAACAATCTTCTAACATCACACATTTTTATTAGAATCACACCAATGTAATGTTGTTCATGATGACGATAGCAACATTGCCATTGATCACATCATGCTCCATTGTAGTCATAGCTTATAAGGCAGTATAATTATTTTTAAACTAATTGATTTACTCTACTGAAAGGGGCAGAAATGCAAATGTCTTTGGAAGCTGCAGTTTTATTCAACAATAAAAGAAGGTATGTTCAAACTGCTGCCTGCATAGTTTACAAAATTTGATGTTGGGGCCACAACCAGTCTCTGCCTTGGGATCCAAATCTCTAAAGCTGCCACTGATAGCTAGGAACATCAAATCTAAAAAGAGCAAATCAGGAGACAGTGAGAGAAAGTTTTTCACTAAACCTCAAATATTACCACTTACTATCAAGAATGGGATGGCTACTCCAGAAAATGTACAATAAATAATGTGATCAACCTGACCGACCCAAATACCCAGGTACCCTGTTAATGGATGGACAGCACAATTAAATAATGGAACACCACTTTGGTTTTGGCATGTCAATAAAGTAACCATAACCCACAGAAGTTATGACATTTGAATTATTTAATGTACCTCCCCATTGAAGGCTAAGTAACAGACTCACTTTCTCAAGAGTAAATAACCCTGAGACTGTCAGAAAAGAAGCAAACTAGCTGATGCAAATTATGTTCTCCTCCAAAAAACAATATAAATCTGTTTCCGTTAAATAACTAGCAAGGTGTTATGTCGTTATCTCATCAATACTTAATAATTTATTAAGCTGTTTTCTTTTATGAATGAAAAATGAATATGGATTACAAAATCATTACTAAGAATATTGAAAATGATTAATTATTTACAGGCTTATGGCATTAGACCCTACATTCTATTGCATCTAAGGCGCACATATCCCAGCCTGATGTCAGCTTGATGTAGACTGGAGACGGTGTATTAGAACCAGCAAAAGGTGTTCACAACAATTTTTGTCCCCTCCAGGTTAGTAAAATGTGAACGAACCTTAGTGCAATTATCCGCCTTTGGTTCCAGTTCGTCCATGGTAACCAATCCCTGCAGGAAGCTGCTTTCTAGGAACCCCATTGGTGCATCACCATCAAAACACGCATCCTGATTGGCTATCACCAGCTTGAGCGACACAGCAAAGCCAGCCATGTCCAGTGGGAAGGGTCGGCTGGGGCGCCAGCCAGTGTGGAAGCGCACAACCCTCCCTCCTTCCACCACAGGTCTCTCATACCTCATACCCCCCACCAGGCCGACCGGCCACACAGATACTCGCTGGGTATCACGCATCTAATGGAAGGAGAAGACAGGAAGGAGGTAAAGGGAGAAATAAGGAGAAATTAAGTGCATCTGTTAGTCATGGTTTGTCTGTGTACAGGTGCTTCTAAAAAATGACAGTAACATGGATAATTTTTTTCATAATTCAAATCAAGTGACAACTTCATATATTCTAAATTCATTACACAAAGTGAAATATTTCAAGCCGTTTTTGTTTAAATCCTGGTGATTACGGCTCACAGCTCATGGAAATAAAAAACCCAGTATCTTAAAATATTAGAATAAAAAATGTATAATACAGAAATGTCAACCTGAGAAGAGCTCTAATCAGCTAATTAACTCAAAACACCCGCAAAGGATTCCTAAATATGTTAATTTAAGCACTCAATACTGTGTCAGGGTCCTTTGGCACAAACTACTGCATTAATGTGACGTGGCATGGAGGCAATCAGCCTGCGGCTCTGCTTAGGTGTTATGGAAGCCCAGGTTTCTTTGATAGGGGCCATCAGCTTGTGTGTTGTCAGGTCTGGGACATCATTTTCTTCTTGATATTCTCTTTAGGATTCAGGTCAGATGAGTTGGCTGGGTGGAAAAGGAAATCAGCATCTCCATAAAGTTTGTCAGCAGATGGAAGCATGAAGTGCTCTAAAATCTCCTGGTAGATGGCTGCATTGACTCTGAATTTGATAAAACACATAGGACCAATACCAGCAGATGACATAACACGCCAAATGCTCACTGACTGTGGAAACTTCACACTAGACCACAAGCCACTTGGATTCTGTGCCTCTCCATTCTTCCTCCAGACACTGATACCTTGATTTCCAAATGAAATGCAAAATGTACTTTTATCTGAAGAGAGGACTTTGGACCACTGAGCAACAGTCCAGTTCTTTTTCTCCTTTACCCAGGTAAGATGCTTCTGTCATTGTATCTGGGTCAAAAGTGGCTTGACACTAGGAATGCGACACTTGTAGCCCATTTCCTGGACACGTCTGTGCGTGGTGGCTCTTGATGCACTGACTCCAGCCTCAGTCCACACCTTGTGAAGCTCCCCAAAGTTGAATCAGCTTTGCTTGACAATCCTCTTAAGGTAGCGGTGATCCCTGCTGCTTTTGCACCTTTTCCTAACACACTTTTCCCTTCCAGTCAACTTTCCATGAATACGCTTTGATACCACATTCTGCGAACAGTCAGCGCTTTCTGCAATGACCTTGGGTGTCGATGAGTGTCTTCTGGACAACCGTCAAGTCAGCAGTCTCCCCCTTTATTGTGGTTGTGTATACTGAGATACATTTGAGATACTGTCTTTTTGATTTCCATGAGCTGTAAGCTGTAATCATGGGCCGTCTGTCGTGGGCCGTCTGTCGTGGGCCGTCTGTCGTGGGCCGTCTGTCGTGGGCCGTCTGTCGTGGGCCGTCTGTCGTGGGCCGTCTGTCGGTCTTAGGACCTTCCTGTTACCTCCTCAAAGAGCTGCAGGCTGTAAGTGTTGTCATCATCAGCAAAGTAGACGACACCCAGCTGTGTGTCTGCTCCAGGCTGTCCCCTCCTGTCCTCTCTTAGCCACCGTAGTCCCTCATTCCTCTGCTCAGCCCCACGAGGCTTCAACCAGCTAGGGTCACCCTATAGGAATAATAAATCATGCAAAGGCTCCAAACTGTGACCAAACGGTTGCATTTTCAAATCTTTTCACTTGGCTTTATTGTTTATATTATAAATAGGGCTGTGGAAGTTAAGGCGTGAACATGTGTGATTAATAAAAAATGTTTAATGCTGTTAATTATTTTGTTTCCATCAACACATTTTTCTTATTTGAGCCTCAGAAGCATCCATAGTCAGTGCTTCACTTGGGCAGGAGGTGTAACTTATTGATGTGTAACAGAGTGTGGGTAACTTTACTGGCAGTTGAAGTAGCTTTTTCAATACCTCAATGGAGAGCAGCCAACGCATTCCTGACATGAATCATGTTTACTCACCACTTGTCTGTGAATCCTGCCTGACAGCACGTTACATACGAGTCGTATGTTAGAACACAGTCTGCAATGTTCTAAGTTGTTGGAAATTGGAATATCTACGAGAGGAACAGCCGTGCCTTCCCTCACCCTTTTCTGAAACTGGTCCTGAGACGTTACGTGTGTGAATCCTCCTGTTAATCTTGCCTTTTGCATGGTAACTTATGCTTATCTTATGTTGTTGCAAGCCTAAGCTAGGTATTGCTGTTGTCGCCAGTCGTATTTCCACTGAAATATATTATAATAGCAGAATCAACAACTTCCTTGCAGAGCATGAATAAAATAGAATAGATCCTTCCTGTTAACTGTTTGTGGATGAACCTCTCTAACCTTTGCCTATTGAAGTAAACTACCCTACTGCATTCGGTTGAATAAGGGAATGATTTAATAAACATATAGGTATTTGATTGTGGCCAAATGCCTATTAGAGAAGCTAATTGTTACAGGCCCTTGCATGAACCCCATTCAGACAACATTTGAGCCAAAACATCTATGGCCAAAACCATGAAAGGCCATGGGGTGACTCAGTGTCTGCAGGGGGGCTGATATATATTCCATACAGAATCTTAAAATACCCATTATTACAGGGGCTTGCAAAACAAAGGCCCCAGGTTAGTTCTTCAACATACTTTTTATTATTATTCCCTGGAACGCTACTCCTCCCACACCATTTAAGATAGAGATTTTGTTCAAATTTTTAAATGTGTTTTCCTACTGTGCAAAAACAGCTCCAATGGAAAGTATTTCCTGAACAAGACACACAAACACGGCACCTCTACTTTTTACCTACAGGAATCCCCCCAAAAAATATGAAAATATCCCTTACCAAAGACGAGATATTTCAACCGCAGTAACTATAGCAACTTAATTTATAGCAATATTTCGTTTAGCCCACTTTCCCAGCAAGGCAGAGAAAAAGTACAAATACTTTCTATTCCACTACTTCTTAGCTGATTAAATCAGAAAAGATTTTCATAATCTCTCTAACCAAACTCAAACTACTTAAACCGGAGTAACCATGACAATAGGATTTCCCCTACTTTTTAAAAACAGCTCCATTGGAAAGTACTTTTTGAATGAGATACACATGCACGGCTTTATGTATATATACAGTGGGGAGAACAAGTATTAGATACACAGCTGATTTTGCAGGTTTCCTATGTACAAAGCATGTAGAAGTCTGTAATTTTACCAAAGGGTACACTTCAACTGTGAGAGATGGAATCTAAAACAAAAATCCAGAAAATCACATTGTATGATTTTTTTATAATAACTTGGCATTTTATTGCATGACATAAGTATTAGATCACCTAACAACCAGTAAGAATTCCGGCTCTCACAGACGTGAGTTTTTCTTTAAGAAGCCCTTCTGTTCTCCATTCATTACCTGTATTAACTGCAACTGTTTAAATTTGTTACCTGTATAAAAGACACCTGTCCACACACTCAATCAAACAGACTCCAACCTCTCCACAATGGCCAAGACCAGAGAGCTGTGTAAGAACTTCAGGGATAAAATTGTAGACCTGCACAAGGCTGGCATGGGCTACAAGACAATAGGCAAGCAGCTTGGTGAGAAGGCAATAACTGCTGGCGCAATTATTAGAAAATGGAAGAAGTTCAAGATGACGGTCAATCTATACCTATCTATGTATGGGGCTCCATGCAAGATCTCACCTCGTGGGGCATCAATGATCATGAGGAAGGTGATGGATCAGCCCAGAACTACATGGCAGGACCTGGTCAAGGACCTGAAGAGAGCTGGGACCACAGTCTCAAAGAAAACCATTAGTAACACACTACGCCGTCATGGATTAAAATCCTGCAGCGCACGCAATGTCCCCCTGCTCAAGCCAGCGCATGTCCAGGCCCGTCTGAAGTTTGCCAATGACCATCTGGATGATCCAGAGGAGGAATGGGAGGTCATGTGGTCTGATGAGCCAAAAATTTAGCTTTTTGGTTTAAACTCCACTCGCCGTGTTTGGATGAAGGATGAGTACAACCCCAAGAACACAATCCTAACCGTGAAGCATGGATGTGGAAACATCATTCTTTGGGGATGCTTTTCTGCAAAGGGGACAGGACGGCTGCACTGTATTGAGGGGAGGATTGATGGGGCCATGTATCGCAAGATCATGGTCAACAACCTCCTTCCCTCAGTAAAAGCATTGAAGATGGGTCGTGGCTGGGTCTTCCAGCATGACAACGACCTGAAACACACAGCCAGGGCAACTAAGGAGGGGCTCCGTAAGAAGCATCTCAAGGTCCTGGAGTGTCCTAGCCAGTCTCCAGACCTGAACCCAATAGAAAATCTTTGGAGGGACCTGAAAGTCCGTATTGCCCAGCAAAAGCCCCGAAACCTGAAGGATCTGGAGAAGGTCTGTATGGAGGAGTGGGCCAAAATCCCTGCTGCAGTGTGTGCAAACCTGGTCAAGAACTACAGGAAACATATGATCTCTGTAATTGCAAACAAAGGTTTCTGTACCACACATAAAATTCTGCTTTTATGATGTATCAAATACTTATGTCAGGCAATAAAATGCTAATGAATTATTTAAAAATCATACAATGTGATTTTCTGGATTTTTGTTTTAGATGCCGTCTCTCACAGTTGAAGTGTACCTATGATAAAAATTACACATGCTTTGTAAGTAGGAAAACCTGCAAAATCAGCAGTGTATCAAATACTTGTTCTCCCCACTGTACATGTCTACTTTTCATCTACAAGAACAAATTATGAAAATATTCCTTACCAAACTCATGATATTGCAACCGCAAATTACCATGGCAACACGATTTTTAGCAGTATTTCCCAAACAGGTGCCGTTTATCCCATTTTCCCAAACAGAGAGACAAAAAGTACAAGTAATTCTTATTTTCTCTACTTCCCAGCTATTTCAAACGGAAAAAAAATACAAAAATATCTCTAACTAAACGTAAGACACTAAGACTGGAGTAACCATACCATCAGAATGTTTGCTACTTCTACACAAACATAGATATCACAGCTTTCAGAGACTTTTCATACTATAAGTGTTAAAAGTTTGCTGTATCAATGTACCAACACAAAATTACGTTGAAATTATTAAAGCAAGCCCAGTAACTTTACTTGTAAAGATTACTTGCCTTAATCACAATGGTAGGAGATATTAAAACTATTGGATCAGAGACAAGCAATTTTTTATTCCAATTTACATGGGCTATATATGGATTCTGCCAGTCATTGTGGTAATTTGAGGGGAGGAATTTAAGGGCCATGACATACCCAGTTCTATTGGACCAACTTGGAAATGTTATTTCAAAACAAGCACTGTCCATAATTTACAATAAAACAATGTGTTTAACATAATGCACAGTTTATTTTATACAAATTTTAACACATTGTAAAACAGCAATGAATTAATCGATAACAGGTGTTTTTGCAATTAATCGCAATAAATAATTTTTATCCTTTGACAACACTAATTAGAAACCTAAATGTATGAATTTTATGTGTTTGAACCACTCGGTCTTCCTCACTCTCAAACCTCTTGATGTAGAACAAACTGTTTAGCATTAGTACTTCACTTCAAAAATGAAGCAAATTGCCGACCCACCTCCTGTAGTTTGCGGTCACGTGGTGTAGGGGTGTGAAGGTGTGTATAGGCCAGGCCGCTGGATGCCAGGAATGCAGCGACGAGAGGTGTTTTATGGGGAGAGTCTTCAACAACAATCCAGTGAAGCAGAGGCACATGGAGGAATGTCTGTGCAAGCCGGGTTAATTCTGCCTTTTGGACCAGCCTAGAGGGAGGGATGGCGAGAATGTTAGATGAAGGGAGTGAGAACATAAGTCCTGAACAAATAGGCAAATGTGACACAGACAAAGAGTACCTGAGTACTTTTTCCCTTGTCTGTCTACTGTTGGCTAAACGAATGGGATACACTGAATAACAATCTCCTGGTTGTTGAGGGAGCAAAGGGACGTAAGTGGGGCAACCAGGTCATTGATGCAAATGAGTGTTCTCAGTCAGTTCCCCAGTGAAATTAGGGTAACCCTATCCCCCCACATTAAGTTTCAAAGTACCGAATAACACAAGCGTCATCCTGCACAATTAAATTCTTGTGACATGGCACCCGACATCTAGGTAGTAAGAATTAAGAAAAAAATATATAGCAAATATATACACAATGCTCATACACACAACGCTCACCATTTGAAACCAGACTTAATGCACGTTAGTCCAAGTAGAATTTTTGGGGAAAAATTGTTTAATACCTATATGAATCTTACCTTTGAAGCACATTAAGAGAAGCAGACCATTTTCATTACTTCCGAAGTTAATTAAATGCACTTGGACCTAGAGAGGTTGTTAGCTAGTTAAGGAATATAACTGAACAACATTCTTATCAAACCAATAATGAAAAAGGCTAGTATTTGTTAAAAATGATCTGCAACATGATTTGTCATGTATCAGAATTTTGCTCAAATAGATACGTAAAGAGAAAAGGTTTCATGAAGCTAGCTTTGGTACTATGGGTCCAAATGTTGTCTAATTATTTGGGCTACAGATGTTCTAGGTTTATTTTCATTTGTCAAATGCACTGAACAATACAGCTTCATCCTACACAATGTAATTCTTGTGACATGGCACCTGACAACTACGTAGTGGGAGTTAAGTGTATAAAAGCGAAAATAATAAAATCAAGCAACAATATACATAACACTGTACACTAGCAGCAGTTTAGAACAAAAATATGATTGTAAACTCGCAGCAATTTGTGTAGTATCATTTATATAACAGCAATCTAAGTAGCAACGCTTGACATTAACTTTTTCGCTCACCAGCCAATGTGGCTAGTGGTTTTCCAAAGTTACTAGCCATTCACAATTTTCACTAGCCACCATTTTGTTGTTGGTAACTCATGTATCAATATGAAACGTGATTTAAAGTTGAGTATGATCTTGTTCACACTGACGGTCACTCGCACACAAGGCAATAGGCCTAACACAAATGGACCAAAATCAGACACTGTATGCCGGTAGTGCTCATGGGAGTGGTAGGGACGTAGCTCGTTGTTTCACTCACATTACAGTGAGTTTATCATATCAGATATCCTTTGAGAGGACTAAAATGTAAAATGTGTGTGTGTGTGTGTGTGTGTGTATACAGCTCTGGAAAACATTAAGTATCACTGTGCCTTTTTCTTCCCTTTCCAAAAAAGGAAAATTTAGAGCGAGGAACAGAAGCGTTCAATTTGCAGTGGTCTCTTAATTTTAACACTTCTGTTCCTCACTCAAAAAAAGATGCAGTGGTCTCTTAATGTTTTCCAGAGCTGTATGTATGTATGTATGTATGTATGTATGTATGTATGTATGTATGTATGTATGTATGTATGTATGTATGTATGTATGTAT
>JACXGJ010012735.1:0-17398 GCA_016801105.1 Esox niger
GGGGGGGGGGTCATCAGCGATAATACCCAGGAAGAGACACAGGGGCGAGGTAGTGTGTAACTGCACCACATCCTGTTTTGGAAGCCGTGTCCTGCCGCCTTTTGAAGTGCTACACGAGAGCTGGTTGGGCCGAAAAATGGGGGGACCAAAGGGCAAAGGCGGACGCCAACAGGAACGCCGTGTGAGCAACGTGACCTCACTCCTGTAGGAGGTACAGGCAGCACACATCCCGCGGTTGATTTACGCAGTGGCCATGACACAGGACGCATCCCTTCTGCTCGGTTCCCTGCGTACATTCTTCCGCCTCTATGCATCCGGGAAGCCAGTGAGTGCTTGTGATTTCCCGTATTTCTAGAAGTTGTTTGTCAGGGAGGCAAGCATGCTTGTAAAACCCGAGAGAAGATAGGGCTGGAACTAAAACTATGTCCAGTGAAGATTGGATAGGGACTAAGTGGCAATAAACTTAATTAATCAACAACAATTGCATGTTTTAATTTAGAGGAAAGGGGGAACAAGCATTGACCAATGAAAAAGAGCATGTGATCAAAAATCTGCAGTTCGCTCTACCTTGGTTCCCTTACAGAGGTATTAACATAACTGTGCCACAGTCGGTGCTGTTCCATCATTTGTTGATTGAAGTCCATAAGGAACATTTTTAAGTACATATTGAGGTGCTCAACCAAGGCTGCATAGGCTAGATGTGCAGTTACATTCATGAAATTTTACAGAAGTATATATAAATCTAAATAAATCTACTGGTGTATAAAACTGCTTGAATAAAAGTAACAAAAAAGTAATAAGAATAATAAAATAGATAACAGTAACTGCAAGTGATGTTTTTTAAAACTAGCTAAGTATAATACTATACTAACAATATACTTAAGTTAAATTTAAACTGAAAACTGAAAAATACTCAAAGGTAGAGAAAAGCTCTCAGTACTGAAAAGCTCAGTTTCTGTAACGAGAGTATCTGTAATTTGTTACTTCCACCCCTGGTTATATGTGAAAATCAGACCACCAACGCTGATAACCTAGCCTACCTATAACAATATAAAATGTTGGTAAACCATACGCACTCACACACACACACACACACACACACACACACACACACACACACACACACACAAAAGCATCATTATCGTTTTAGCATAACTAGCCTAAGAGACAGACAACTTGCCATCCATACCTTTCGCACTTTCCGCTCTAATTCTGTTATTCTTGACGGAAATTGCGGAAATTTCCTCTTCTCACCAGGTCAGTACAGTAGCCTGTAACACAGCCGCGCAAGCGTATTCACACATACACACTCACTGGTTAAACCTATGCACAGAGCTACTGTAAGCTTTTTGTCAGGAAAGGGAGAAAGAAAGAGATCCTGCTCAGTGCTGCGGTGAGTTGCTCAGAAGATAATTGCCAATAGACGCACAGGAATCACCGTGCGCACGTGAAATTATTGTATAGCGGCCGGCTATCGGTTGGTTTCGTCTTCGATCAACTTCGGTTTTAAGCTGCTGTCAACTTTTGACTTTCTTCGTCAATGGAATCAATCAAGAGACTCTTAATATATAATTACCATCACATCCACAGCAACAGCCAAATCAGTGTTGGAATGGTAGACTACTTTCTTAAAAATAAGCTACGGATGAGATTGACAGGAATATTTTGCCTGTCTACATTTTTGAAGAAAAAGTAATCAGAATATGTATTGGATTAGTTGACTACGATTTAGCCCATGGGCTAGTTGACAGACGTGGCAAAAAAGAGATATTCTAAAAAGATTACATATTAAAAGTAATCAATTATTTGAAACAGTTATATTCGCCTGTTCAATCTGAATCGAAGGAGTGGGAGATCAAGGATTTACACTCCCATCAAAACTGGTGCGCAACGAAATGTCCCTGACGCGGGGCGCAATGTCTTTATTCCCTTGCATCTGCAGCTGACAGGACAGTCGCGGAGAGACTATAGGTAAACGACAAAAAAGCTGTTATTTCTGTATAGCCTATCTGTGGAAGGGATACATAAAATGACGATACATAACCAAGGAAATTAAGGTACATCAGTAATTTAAATACGATTTAATACTTTTGTATATTGGTTCTCTCTAAGATATGTCTGACTAGAACTTCGATTGTTAGAGATGAAAACATGAGACGCACATTGCCGACAGCTGGGTTATCTCACAAACATATGTTAACATGTTAATTTCATACATTACAGAGTTGTTTTAATAGGTAACCTATTGAATTATTCTGATTTTCTTGTGGTCTCAAGGACGTGGCTGTAATAACTGATATATTTTCAAAGGTAAATATACCGTGAAAATTAGTTAGAGTAGGCATCCTAAGTCACTCGCAGTATTTAAATGCCAAACAGATCATAACATGTCTTATCAACACACACAAGAACAAAGATTATGTCATGTTATAAATCAATGGACCATCATTTGCTGTGTGTGTGTTTGTTCCTAGCCCACTTGATTGACGAACGGTGAGGCTTGAGCTCAAGCCAGCGATGCAAACGATGAGGACCTTGTTTTGGCAGGGAGGACTGGGAGTTTCTTTGCTGTTTCTGCTTTTCCCACTTCTCAGGCCCGAACCACTACAACTCGAGCTGTCATCCAGCAGACTTTTAGAACCCCAGAATGTGACACTGGCGGCTATCTTGCCTTTGAGCAACACTAATTACCCATGGGCCTGGCCCCGCGTGGGCCCGGCGCTCATCAGGGCTCTGGAGCAAGTGAACAACAACCCCAACTTGCTGCCAGGTCACCAGCTGCGCATCATATTCAACAGTAGCGAAAATAAGGACGGCCTCTGCTCAGATTCAGTGGCGCCCCTGGTGGCGGTGGACCTCAAGTTCTCCTATGACCCGTGGGCCTTCATCGGGCCTGGGTGCGACTACTCCTCGTCTCCCGTAGGCCGCTTTACAACCCATTGGGACGTCCCCATGGTGACGGCCGGGGCAGCGGCCATCGGCTTCAACATGTTCACGTCCATCACCAACACGGGTCCCACTCACAAGAAACTGGGCGAGTTTGGGGTGCGCCTTCACCGCCATTTTGGTTGGCACAAGCACGGCATGATCATGTTCAGCGACAACAAGGAGGACGACCGCCCGTACTACTTCACAGCTGAGGGGCTGTACACCCAGATGCACCTAGAGAACATCACCACGGCCGAACTGGTCTTCAACGAGAAAAGTTTCCACTATGACAGCCTCATCACAGACATCAGCCAGGGCGCCCGAGGTGAGCTCCTTTTCCCATTAAGTCATTTGGACTTTGCCATTATCTGGGTAACTCAGGGTTCCGACCAGAACTCAGTTGGACGGGTGTTGTATTTCCAGACAGGTGCACATTTATTCACTGGAATGTTTTTGTTTGGTATAGTAGTCATTTAACTGATGTATTTCTCTAAATCCCTGCCCTGCACAATGGCCAGCTCCTTTTGTCCAGGATTTGAATCCTGGTCACAGCATGTCCAGTGTTCCTGGGCAGTGCAGATTGTCTCTGTGCAGCCGGCTGTGGGCAGGTAGATGGGGGGTGTCAGATTGGGCTGTCTTGTCTTGTTGCACTGAGGCAATGAATAGGTTGGCCACCAGCAAGCTGGGGAATTAACCTGTTTTTAATAATAAGTCTTTTTAATGAGGCAATGACTCAGCCGGTCACTGTGTTTCTCTCTTTCTGACAAAAAAGTTACTTGAAAAAGTAGGCTACATTTGCACACCCTTTGAAGATTATTACAGCATCTGAACAATACACTGAAAATGAAATACGCACTTATTTTTTGTTCTTAGGTTTGGAATCGCTCTTGGAAAATGACAGTTGACTTGCAACTCTATCTTCACTATTTGCTCCTGATATAACATAACTATGGATATAGATTTTACACCTGTCTGTCTATAAAGTGTATTAAATGCTATCCTATTGTCAGCCAGATGGCATCAGATATATAGTCTACCCATAAAGAGAGGCTACACTTACAGTGACACATAGAGGTCTATGTTTTGCTCACTTGGATGCTTATCTGAGATTGTTGCATCTTTCTGTTGAACAGCGTATGAAATAGGTCAAATAGATTGTCAATATTTTATATTTTCCATCCAATTTTACTTGGATGGCCAATGGTTGCACGTTAAGATGTGTCAGACTCGAAAAGCTCCACCCATATTGACAGAGATATTTAAGCCACTTTCTTTTCTGAATATTCAAATTATTTTTATTGTTTTGATAGATTGCATAGAGCTGGAACAATAAACCAAAAAGGATTGATACTGACCACTTATTGTTAGCACTTTCCTGATTATGTTCAGTATGATAAGTAGCCGATACAGGAAAGGGTATTGCATCAGTTCATTCATCTGACACATACTGTACAGACATTTTTTTCTCACCTTATTAACTTGAGACATTAGCTCCCGGTAGGTCACACACCCTGTTAGATTTGCTTCAAGTCTTAAGACTGCACATTTAAGTCATATGATTAATATGTAAAAATAAGCAACCTTAGTAAATGCTGTTTTGAAGTAACAGTGTTTTGTTTCTATCGTTGCATAAAGCTGTAGAGCGCAGTCATTCCAATTTGGTCCATAATTCAAGGCTCCATATGCATGTCGTGTTCATTTCCAATTACTCTTTTCATTATTTTGAATTGACCTGTCAACGTACTAATTATGCCAACACACTAATTACTTGATGTAGGCCTACACATGCCCATGCGCAGTAGATTTCATAATATATGTGATCCTATGTCTTATTGACTTAAATTAATAAATAAATCAGCTGATCAACCTAGATGGGAATTGTAACCAAACGTTTGATTCATGCTTAATACTGGCATAGTGAATATTCAAAATACTGCCACAATGTCAACGAAATGTTTTTTAACGAAGTAACGGAGAGAAAACTGAAAAATACAAATTTCTCACTCATCTTTTAAATCCCACCAAGGAATCAATTATTTATAGGAAACCTCCAGAATAATCGAATGGTTCCTTGATTTGTACCACTTGGAAACAGCCCTTACAATTATCACGGTGCTTGATGGTGTGGTATATGGGCAATACAATATTTAAAGCACAACGTGGTGTGGTATATGGGTAATAAACCACAGCTACGGGTTGGTTTTGCGCTGGATGCAACGCGGTGTGCCTGGATACAGATAATAGCCATGGTACGTTGTTTCTCCAACACAAACCACCGACGAGTTATATTGCTATGAGAAATCAGTTAACCAAGCAATTTAACAGTTAAAGAGTTCACCCATCTTTGTGGAAAAAACATCACCTTTATTTTTCTTTATGTAGTTAATGGTTATCAGAGTTTTACCACACCTGTTTTTACCATAACACCTCTGCAACCGTGATGCTGCCTGAAATGAATCAGTGTATTTTCACCTTTGTATCATGGTATACTCTAGATTTGAATCTTGGAAATGCACCAGGGTTTGCTCTGAATGGAATAGTACAGCCATGCACTTAAATAGTACCACGCTGTTGCATCATGGGCCGACAGGTAGTCTAGTGATTACGAGCATTGGCTCAATAACTGAAAATCCATGATATGTGTATAAAAACACAGGAATATCCTACGGTTTCACAACGCATTGGCTGAATTACCAAAATGTAGCAAAATGGATACAACACAATGAGAGTATAAAAAACAACAGAAAAAGGTACTTGGGACTTTGGGACTATTCGTTGTTTATTTTGCTACCTTGATAAATTATTGTAAGGGAGGCAGAAATAAAATGTTGACATGACCGCAAAGAAAAAAAAAGATGGCGAACATGACAATGTAAATGCACAACCAAATATTTAATCGGTGTGGATATAGTATAGTGCTCCTTGGATGGTAAAAGTAGACTGACTCAAAACACCATGACTGCATACCAAACCCATGAAAGTAGTATACCCAAGAAAAAATCTGCTACTTAGAAGGTGCTTGAATGAAGAACTAAAGGGTCAGGCACATATAGATGCTTGATTTGAGCTCAGAAGCTTGAGCAATTAGCTGTTACTCCCGATTAGTGATTTTCACGTCCTATTAAAGACGGAGAGAATTAATTCCCACTACAATATGAAGGTAATTAAGTTATTTAAATGATAAGTCTGGTTAAATGTTCAAACATTGAGGGATGATTTTAGTGGAGTTTTGAAAGACAAGGGGTCATTTTCCAGTTACCCATGAAGGGACATGGATTGTTGGTTGGAGAGAGGAAAAGCATTTTCAAAAAAAGGGAGTTGCATTTTTCATGATACATTTTTATAGTTCACTTCAAATGAGATATGTGTCATGTTATGGCTCGTTACAGAGGTTACCTCCTGATTAACTTACACATTCCCTGTCTCTGTCTGGGCCTGGGATCAATCTTGCCCTCATGTAAACTGTTGATTTCCTTAGAGAGATAGATTTTTTGTCCCATTATTTATTAACCAAGTCAGTTTAGAGTAATGGTTGGGTCATTGTATAGGTTATATAGTGATCAGCCATAACACAATGACTACCTGCCTAATGTTGTGTAGGTCCCCCTTTTGCCGCCAAAACAGTCCTGACCCATCAAGGCATGGACCCCACTAGACCTATCAAGGTGTGCTGTGGTATCTGGCACCAAGACGTTAGCAGCAGATCTTTTAAGTCCTGTAAGTTGCAAGGTGGAGCCACCATGGATCGGACCTGTTTGTTCAGCACATCCCACAGATGCTCAACAACCTTGAACTTGTTGTTGTGTTCCTCAAACAATTTCTGCTTGGTGGCAGGGCACATTATCCTTCTGAAAGAGGCCAATGCCATCAGGGAATACCGTTACCATGAAAGGGTGCAACCGTTAATACTCAGGTAGGTGGTACGTGTCAAATTAACATCCACTTGAATGGCAGGACCCAAGATTTCCCAGCAGAACCTTGCCCAAAGCATCACACTGCCTCTGCTGGCTTGCCTTCTTCCCATAGTGCATCATGGTGCCGTTTGGTCTCCAGGTTAAGCGACGCACACACCCCAAGCCATCCACGTGATGTAAAAGAAAACGTGATTGATCATACTTGGCCACCTTCTTCCATAGCTCTGTGGTCCAGTTCTGATGCTCATGTGCCCATTATAGAGGCTTTTGGCAGTGGGCAGGGGTCAGCATGGGCACCCTGACTGATCTATGGCTATGCAGACACATACGCAACAAACGACGATGCACTGTGTGTTCTAATAGCTTTCTAACAGTTCCAGATTTAACTTTCAGCAATTTCAGCCACAGTAGCTTGTATGCTGGATTGGGCCAGCCTTTGCACACGGGCCAGCCTTCACTCTCCACATGCATCAATGAGCCATGGCCGCCCATGACGCTTTTGCTGGTTCACCGCTTTTCCTTCCTTGGACCACTTTTGATAGGTACTAGGTACTGACCACTGCAGACCGGGAACACGCCAAAAAGGTTTCTGTTTTGGAGGTGCTCTGACTCCATCGTCTAGCCATCACAATTTGGCCCTTGTCAAAGATCCTTACACTTGCCCGTTTTTCCTGCTTTTAACACATCAACTTTGAGGACAGATTGTTCACCTGCTGCAAAATAACTCCCACCCACTGACTGGGGCCATGATAACGAGATTATCAGTGTTTTTCACTTCACCTGTCAGTGGTCATAATTTTATGGCTGATCAGTGTACCATTCCCTACCTAACCATACAACATATGGCCTGCTAAGTAATTAAAATACCTTTTAGATCACACTGTGATCAAAGCAAGAGTTTACATTTTCTTGCATATAATCTAGAGGAGAATAATATGTAATCTTTATTTCCATGTTTTTAACAATATTCAAACTTCAGTTATCTTTTTATCCTTTGATATGTACAGTGCCTTTGAAAAGTGGATTTAGGCAGTTTATCCCATTCTTTCTTGCAGATTCTCTCATGCTGTCATGTCCTGGTTAGCAGCCGTAGGCTACACAACCCGGTCATTGTCTGTTTTGAGTTGTAAGTTTGTTTCTTTTGTTCATCCTTCCATTAAAACATGGATAACTACCTACATACCGTCTCTGCGCCCGTGTCCTTCCATCAATTCTACCAGATATATGACAGATGCTTTATCAGGCTGGATGAAGAATGTCGGTGAACTGGGATCTTTAGGTTTCCAGACGGATGTTGAATGGTTTTCAAATCCATACTTTGATCAGGTCACTCAAGGACATTCACAAACTCGTTCCAAATACACTCCAGTGCTGTCTCGGCTGTGTGCTTTGGGAGTTTTAAAGATGAAAGAATAATGTTGAACTCAGTCCGAAGTCCTGTGCCCTCTGGATCAAGTTCATCAATGACCTTTCTGCATTTTGCATCCTTCTCTCAATTCTGACCATTCTTCCAGTCCCTACTGCTGAGAATCGTCCCCATAGCATGATGCTCCCACCACCATACTTCACCATAGGGATGGTAATAGACTGGTGATGGGCTGTTCTTTTTTCACCAAACGTGGCGTTTGGCATTTAGGCCTAATAGTTTGATTTTGGTCTAATCAGACCAGATCATCTTTTTCCTTATATTTTCTTCAGGCGGCATGTCATATTCCTTTTTGTCAGGAGGGGTTTCCGTCTAGGCACCATAAAGGCTGCAGAGATGATTGAGCTTCTGGTAGGTTGGTGTGTCTTGGCAGAAAAACTCTGAAGGTTCTTGGCACTTCACGTGACAAGACTGCTCTTCAAGGGGCATTGGGGAAGGGTCCACTATTCGCATACAGGGAATTGTTTGGATGAAGTTGGTTTGAATTGATTTAATAATTGATTTAATAATGATAACGATATGCAATATTGTCTCAGCTGTCTTTCTGGGGAGAAATTGAGCACAGAAGTGAAGGAGGCATTCTAATGCAATAATAATGTGTTCAAATACCACCAGTTCCCATAATGACCTGTGACCATTTACATTTTTCAAAACATCAGGATGTGTTTCAATTCTCAGACACAATTTATAGGTTTGTTCGAGGCCACCCAGTAGCCATTCAAATCGGTGTCACAAATCTCTTAATTTTAACTGTGTGGTTTGCGGTAAATGAATCGTAACTTGACTGAGCCTCCACTGAGTCTCGGTAAAGTCTTGGTCCTACTCATATGGCAGCAGGAAAACCCGCGCTGCTCACTTAACGGGACCGAGCCGTTAAGGATTCTGCGGGCCGGCGGCTAACATTAGGGAGTGAAAAAAAAGAACATCTTGTCCCTGGACACACTCATTTACCCAGTCCTTGGGCACCTCCCCACCAAATAGCGATGCATAGTTTGAGGAAAACGGTGGCCTGAGGAAACTCAATTTGACGCAGGGTATTATGTACTCAAGTGCTTCATTGTTATTTAAAATCTGTAACTAATTAAGTGCTTTCTGGGTAGCGTCCTTAACTGAACCATCATAATACAATCAATATCTACATTAATGAGTTTGCGAGTACTGTGAACGGGATGTATGTGACTTTAATTAGATAATTGTGTGGTCCAGATATTGACTGGGTCAGTTCCCATTAAACAGACAGGAAGAGGCCACAAAGAAGAGAAAGAGCAGGAAAGAGAGGTTGAGATTACAAACATGTTCTGTGCAGCCATTAGTTGGTTCTGTGTGAGAGTGAATTGACCTAAGGTAACACTGTCATGACCTGGCAAAAGACCCTTAACACATACAAGGCAAATAGGAACAGAACAGAGAGCTTGTCTTGCCTTCTGAGCCCACTAGTATGTAATTAGCGTTTTGTTAACCATACTGAATTCTTTATTTTGTAATTAACTCTGAAATTAATGTATTTATGTTGGAATTAAACCTGAAAGAAACTTTCTCTGGCTGATGGTAAAAATGCTAAATCGTTATTGAAAGGAATGTGTCAATGGGAATGTTTGATTAGGGCTTGTTTGATGCCAATGGAGAATGTCTTGTTTGTTACCTTTACGCAGACAAACGCATTTCTGTTGCCAGTACTTTGTGTTACCTTGTGATTGCTTGCTTCTTAATCTAAGGGACACCGAATGATGTGCAAGAAAGCACATTGAATGATCAGAGCTCATCTTTATCTCTGCATTTGTTGTAAATTCTTCAAAGCTTTTTTGATGAAAAGCAGATTATATTCATTCCAGCATAGACTCTTTTCATTTGATTTGAGTTACTCCACAGCTTTTTGATAGCGTGGCAGCGTGGTTCACAGCGGCTGGAAGAAGTTACATTGTAGGTGGTATCGGCAAACACCGCCCTCCTCGCGCCTGTGCTTGGCCTCAACCAGATTCTTGTCATCCACTCCCCCATTTCCTACATGGGTAGGACAACATTTCTAATTAAAAATCCCGAGCCTAAGCTAGAGGTCAAATCTGTGGCTCCTCTGTGACTTTATAAGGGAAACGGCTCAGGGCATTTCTAAGACGTAGGTATTTCCTGCGAAACGTAATTTGTCATAACGTTTTGTTCTTCTTGGCCAATGTTTCATGGAGCTATTTCGGGTACCACCCCTGTGTGACCGGTGTAAGACTTTATTGACTTTGTCACGCACTCGTTTGTCTCCGCATGCGAGACAAACGAATTGATTCATTCGCTAAGCTGACAGGCTTAGGGCGAAGTCGGTGGGAAAGGGAATAAGACCGACTGACGACGGAGTCGCGTGTTCTGTCCCTATGATGTCCACAATGAAGGATTCTCACAGTCTTAGATGCACTTGGCCTGCCTCACCAGTCCACCGAAGCCTCTCATGGTTGGTCGGAATAAGTAGCCACCCACATTGAAATTGTCGTTATAGATTTTGAAAACCACTTTAATTCATGCCTCAGTTAGATAATAAAGTGTTTCAAAGCATTTAGATTTTTTTTTTTATCCATGAGATTTCACTGACTTTAGCAGGTTGAATAATCGAAATACCGTTGAGGGCTTTTGGTCGGAATTTATGTATTTCATTTATTGCTATCACTCAAGATACCATATTCAGTAATTTTTTAAAAGCTCAGAAACCTCACGTGACTACAACCAAATTAATGTTATAACCACACTGCAATTTTATTTAGCTAAGAAATGACTCTCATTACCTACTCTTTAAATGGCCAGTGGATTTTGCACACAGGAAATAAATATCTGCATGGGTGGTTAATACTGGGATGTTGGTAAAAGAAGACATTGCCAACCTCAGTACCTAGCAAGCCTCCATCCACATACGACAGACTGATAGAATAGGAAACAAATGAGAAAGCAGTCTATGGTCAGAACCCAGTTATAAATAATATTTCCCAACCCTGCAGGCAATATCCCAGTGTTGTATTCCTTGGTTACTTGGCTATGACGGTCTCGAACAACGTCATTTGAATAAAGTGATTGGCAAGCGCTGCCCTGTATTGGAGCCAGCAGTCCCATTAAGTAATTTAAAAGCTAAAAAATAGGGCTCTTTCTGGCTCTGGGTCCTTTGGTTGCAGCGGAGAACTCTAGTAATTCAAACCGCATGGAGTGCTGTTTCATTTGTCGTGTTTACCCCACCAGTGTCATTTAGAAAATCAAATCCTGGAATTGTTTGAGTTTGTTGGACTGAGAGACTTGAGAACACAGAAGCTATAGAAAGACACTGGAGTGAGAGGACGTAGAAAAACTGAGGTAGTGTAATGATTTCAGGGAAGCAGGACCCAAGCGCAGACACAAAGTGCAACAAAAGGGTATAATGTGGGAAATGAGACAGGAAAAAAACAAGAAAGCGACAAGAAAATGTCAGTCAGGCAAAAACCAGGGAACGGTGGCAGGTATACACCGAAAAGACTCACATGACACAATGACTGACAAAGGGCTAACAGAAGTGGGCAAACTATATGGGGAGCTAACGAGGACTAAACAACAAACAGGTGAAAACAATCAGAACAGGGCACAATCAGAAACAAAAGACAAAAAACAAACAAAACAGGCGACGTACAAAAACAGAAGCACGAATCAAAAAGGAACCAAACAGAACCTCACAGGTAAAGATAGAAGTTGGTGAAAGACAGTAAAGCAGTTATAGATATAGGAGAGAAAGGAGGTATGAGAGGTATGAGAGGAGCTACAGAGAGAGAAGGTAGAGATATACGGTATAGAGAGATGGGAGGTAAAGGGGAGAAGGAGAACGCAGAGGAAACCATGTTTGGGGGCCATGTAAACATTAGAAAATAAAGAGTTGTTGCTTATAATTGCCCTGGCAGCATTGCAGGATAATGCATCAACAGGGTTTGGAACAGGATGTTATTATGCCGAAGAGTCACGATACAACCAGAGGAGACAGAGTGTTATAGAATGGGGCAGCTTGTCGAACAAAGCCAGGAGGTGATGAGAATACAACTTCTGGTAACTTGCATTTGGTGAAAATGAAAGATATTCAAGGCAAAAATAATTTTGAATATTATTCAAATATTATTTCAATTATATTCCTAATAATATTTCTGCCCTTTTCTCTTACTGCTCAAGATCATTTTCAACCAACAATAGAAATGTACTTGCCAAAATATAGTCAACCTTGTGGATAGGTTTGGAATCAAACGCAACAGAAATCACTTAGCAACAAGAAAGAGAAAGACCAAAGCATTCAAGATATAGAAACTAATGAGAAACAAAGAAGAAACACAAAGTCAGTGCACCCAGCTGTTTGGTGATACCACTATGTCAATACCTCAGCTTAGTTTGATTTTCTCTGAGGAGTGAGACACAGTCACTGTGGAGGTATATGGAAAGCTCTGCCTTTTCCCTTCTCCTGATGTGCCAGGATGAAAGTTTATGGAAAAGAGGATCCACAGGAATGGCTGAGATGGCTTCCATGGCAACAGACAGCATCTGCACTAGAGCTCAGGAACAGCTGGATGTGATGTGCAACCTGCCCTCCCCGTATGTTTTCATCTGGCACATGTTGGAATTGTCAAAATGACAACCCCTTTTCTTTCACACGGTCTTCCTCTCTCTTCACGTGCTCTTCAACTAAGAGAATAACTCAGTCACTCTTTAAGAGTTTGTTTGCAGTGGTCAGAGACAGCGGTGTAGTGCTTTCCAATTACGGACCGCTTGTCATTGGTTTACTCGTTCCGTGCATGCGAATGATTTGCGCCTGGATTGCCTCCTTACGGTGATCGATGTTGTTCCATTATTGGTGGATAAATCATGGGAGTTGTATGGGTCATTGTTTTGGTTTTGATATTTTCTACCTAACAGTATGAAACTTGACCTGCTTTTCTAGAAAGCAAGTTGCGAAAAGGAGAAAACACAATACCATTACATTTTTACAGCACACAAGGATCAAACGAGTACACATTTTTCCCAATTTCAGTTTCATGGTTATCTTGAAAAAGGGAATATGTAATCTTTATTTTGTTGTTTTCACCAATATCTTACTTTTCAAAACTCATTTCATGAGGTTTGGTGCACTGGTACAAGATATTTGGCAAACCCATATATTCTGTCCAACTAGCTCTCCCAAATAGGGTTTGTGTAGTTATGTTTAATCAAGTGTAAGCGGTCAAGAAAAAGAAACAATCACAAAAATGACTGTAATGCCCCAATACAAAGAAGAAGGATACTATGTAAAGTTAAGGAAACATTATAACCTAAAATTTGGAGCAACAAATAAATAACGACATCAGTTACTCTCAGTAGTGTCTTTGAAACACAAGGATAATTTTGCTTTAAGATGCAAACATTGTTGTTATCCCTCTGAAGGTAAGTGTACACTGTTAACCCAAATAAGTTAGCAGAACTAAAAGAATTGTAAGGCAACCGATTGAGGAAAATATTAATCTATTAAATTTAGCAAAGGAGCTTCAAAACAAAGTTCCCGAATTCATTTCTGATTGGAAATGTCTAGCATTGTGTTTAGAATATATTATGCATTGAGGGGATTAAAGGCATGTTTTTCATCTTTTTTTTATACAAACGTAGGTCCTAAAACTCAATTTCGATTAGGTAAATGATGGCGTGAAAATCAGTATACTGTATTATGGAAAATGTACAGGGCCAATAAATGGATAAAACAGCAAATACTTAAATACATTTAAATAAGAAAGGAAATTTGTGCTAGTTGACCCTAGAATTGATGTGTTTTTTAGTGATGCTCGTTGTCATTATTTTAAATGAAATTCTTGAATTAAGGCAGATCATTGGATAAAGTGTCACATCAACTGAAAGTTTTGTTGAAAGCAATACCACATCGGTCCACTTCTCTGAACTGGTGAGAATCACTTTCATGCTATCAGCGACTGTTAATTTTATATTGATCTTACACCACTTTTAGTGACGAAACAAATCAAACAACCCCTCATATTGATCCTCATGGGACAAATATCATCCAGTTTGGGTGTGTGGGTATGGAGTATAACTCACTTGACATGGCTAAACAAACCCTGTGTCTAACATCCCCTCAGTTCGAAGCAACTGTGAAACCAAACTCAGACTGGCGGTTTGACTAAACATAACTGAACAGGAAATCCACCTGAGGGGTTAGTGTTTTGGCCTAACACCTGAACACCGGCGCAGCTACGCAACAGAAAGAGCGTGCTGTTTGGCTTCAAGGACCGCTGGAGCGAGGCTCCGGCGCGAGGGGGGGGGGGCAGTTGTCACCCACACTGAAAGGAGCGAGGGGTCTAACCCTGCCTGATTTATGACGGCTGATACAGACCAGTGTGACGTGGGTGGAGGGCTTGCCGGTCGGAATTGGCCCGACAAACGCTCCCACCGTTTCCGTCGGCTCTAATAAAGGGGGCCATCTGTTGCCGGTGTGGATGTGCGAGGTCTACGTGCTGTGTGCCAGTGCAAGGATGTCAGTAATGGCTTCTGTTTGCCGTATGCGTCTACGTGCTGGGCCTAGTGTGTAAACAACGTGGGCCTGTTGACACTTTTCTGTCACCACCAGTGATCTGGGGTGATAATCCCCCGTGTACCGAGGGAAATGGAAATGTTACTTTGAGCAAAAGATAAATAAATGCAACGTTATGTAAGAGACCTTTTTGTCAACCTGCGTAATTTATCTGCCACCTTGATTTTGTAAGGTCACGTGATTGTGGATTATATTGTGCGGCATGTGCCTTTTTACATAGTAAATACTTAATTCTGCCTTTTTCCCTTGGCTCACTTTTAAGATGGAGGAACTTGGAAGGAATTTCAAATAATGCTTACTAACACGATGTCCAACTTCAACACGAGAAACACTGCGTACATGTGCTAGATAAAGGTTTGTGGTTATGAATTATTTAGGCAGTGAACTTGGCAGTACGTGACGATAATCTGAATCATGCAAATCCTTTTGAACAAGACAGACAGTAGTTTCATCCCAGCCGTCCTCTCTATTGAGTGAATGATTGTGTAATCTCAGATCCAAGAATGTTTGATTTTAAACTGAAATCAAATCCAACCTACGATAGGCTTTAAATAGAAGGTTCCCCAAATACGAATATGGATTACGCCATATTATTACACCACTGTATCTAAGTAGAGATGGCTTTTTAATGGATTATATCAGTTTGTGCACTAGGTCCTGCATATGTAACTGCTTTTAACCCTCACATTCAGAGAGGTGTCGTGGTTTTGCAGGTTGGGCACCCTTGGAGGGACCACTGATGCTATGGGTTAACGGTCTCACTCAAGAACAACACATTTTTCTTTTTCTTTCTCTTAGATTTAATCATTTACTGGTTAGATGTTCTTACTGCCTGGCCTACCCATCTTGGGAACATCGTATGCGCCTGAGTGCCTGTCAGTAATAAAGCCTTGACTACCGCTGTGCAGAGTCAGACAGGCAAGTGCAAAGGATATTTGCATATTGACATACGAAATGAATACCGTTGAGGGAGGATGTGAGAGGATGATTGGTTTTCTAAAACATATTGAATGTGGAGACATAAATTAGTAATGTGACTGATACACAGTATTTCTGCAGCACTGCAGTTTAAATCCCATCCTCTGCTCTTTCAGCGTATACTTAAATTGTTGTATATAGCTTAGTAATGCCAGGGAAGAAATATCTACTTCCACCACATGTTTGTTAAATAAATGTGCCTTAAAATGATACAAAAGATATAATGCTGGATAGTTATTAACATTTTGCTGATTAATAATGATAGAAAAGACAGCCTTTTATTCCTGTCAATATATTGATGAGTCTGTTTAGCAAGATGGTTTCATTAACCAAAGGGCCCTATTCCAAGAAATCTCCCAGTCCTTCCGGTAAACTCCCCTTATCTGGCAACCCTCACCCGTCGCAACCCTGATTTATCCTCTACGCAGGGCAGCCGCATATCAACACTAGGGACAGATGACTCTCAGAGGACATCCCCGCATACAGAAGAGGAAAGAAGATGGAGAGAGAGATGGGAGTGAGAAAGTGGGACCATTATGAGAAACACAGTTGGAGACTGTCAGGGAAAGACTTGGAAAAGAGAGATTAATGGAAAAGATAGGGGAAGAATGTGTGTAAGAAATGCAGTAGTTTGCCCTCGACTAATTGGTTCTTGTTTCCCCCTTTCTCAATCTCCCTCCCTGTCTGATTTACACTAGCCATCCCAGGACCACATCCAGCAGAACCATTTAATCAGTGAGGAATTTGCTTAGGAATAAAGAACCTTTCTTAGATGCTTTATAATTGGCGGTAGGCCATTTGTTAGGAATTGAATAGTTCCTGGCAATATAGGCATTGCTTTGTTCACATATGCACCAGATTGTTTTGTCAGGTAAAGGACTAATTGGTGAAATAATTCCTACAGTGCCTGATAGGGTTTGTGCATTGGGTAAATAAAAAACAATATCTAAGTCTATCCAAAAGATTATCCAAGCCTACCTTTCCAAAAAAATGACCAGTTACGAAATTGAGTTCTGTTCAAGAATGCTTTCTGTATTATAATATTTTGAGAAGGGAATTTAAGTTAAAGGCATGTTACCTAGACACTGGCGTAGCATGGTGACACCGGGCCGGGGTGAAAGCTGTACTTGCAGGCCCCCCGAACTCCCCCATGATAACTTAAGAAGCGGTAAATACGCATGGAAAGCCGATCCTGCTGTAGGTTACCTGACCAGCTGACATCTGACTGTGAATACAGCATAGAAACACACAATATAACATAAAAAGGCCAAGCACGTGCCCCCACACACCATGGGTCCTGGAGCAACCGCAACTCCCAAACCCCCGATAGTTACACCAGTGGACCCAGATCTGATGTAAAGTAACTGGCTGCCCTTTAAATCAACCAGTGTTATCCATAGTCGCTTTATTTTAGTTAATAATCTGTATAGTCTGTATAGTCACTTTATTTTAGTTAATAATCTGTATAGTCTGTATAGTCACTTTATTTTAGTTAATAATCTGTATAGTCTGTATAGTCACTTTATTTTAGTTAATAATCTGTATAGTCTGTATAGTCACTTTATTTTAGTTAATAATCTGTATAGTCTGTATAGTCACTTT
>JACXGJ010012736.1:0-17395 GCA_016801105.1 Esox niger
CTCATTGCACCTGTTGTCTCGTTTAGCGCACCTGATCATCATTTAGTCATTCCCCTCAGTATATATGTTCCCTCTGCTCCCTTTGTCTTTGTGTGTTATTGTCTCTACTCAGAGCAAATGTCAGCTCCATTAAAACCATTTAACATACCAGCTCCGCAGTCCGCTCCATGTCTTCAGCCTTCCGTAAAGCCTGACAAATTCGAAATTTATTTTTTATAAAGTTTTTCTATTGATGTAAATGTACTTTTGATATCTGAGAAAATAAATGTAAGAACTGCTGTAAAACTAAATAGGGATTTTGATATTTCATTATGGGTTTAATGAAATAGCTCTTAATTTTATTCTCACAGTAGCCACAGTAATTGATTTAATTACTGAAGGGTAATTGAGAGAAATGATCAGGCCTTATTTATAGGCCAGGTTTTGATAAAGGGTTGGAAGCATCAATCAGCCGAGGTACATTCCACGGAGGGATACGGGAATAAACAAGTTTATTTTATACAAAATATATGAAGTATCTGAAAAAAACTGCTGAAGGTACATTTTGATGTACAGTGAGTGCCATAAGAAATAATTCCTCTGTACTTTATATAAAGATAAGTTACTTTTCAAAGAAAGTTATGCAATGCCCGATAATCTTTGTGAAAAAGTATTTATTCCCATAAATTAAATGACTTATTTTGCCCCATTTAGAAGCAATATCTGCAACCAAACACTAGTTATTTTTTTGTGTCTGACTTTGGATACATCCTGGTCCACTCCTTGATGCCGAACTTCCTCCTTCAATGACTCTGGCTGTTGGGATGAAATGAATCTCTACCCAAATAAAAATGTGTCCTTTTAATATATATGTTGCACCCAAAATGCCCTCTGACTCCAAGGAAACAAATATATTGAATGAGGCGTTAGTTCTGATAGAATAAAACAGGTTATTTAGTCATTTCACAAAAATCTCACAAGCAACTGAAAGAGTCTATAGTACTTTAACAAATGTACCTACTTATTCTGTAATTAACAGTGATTCAGGGATTTTCTTGCTTATAAAATCTCAAAGGCAGCCGCCTTCCCAAAATTTCACACCTCCTCTCTGTCGGCATGGTAAAACATAATTTTGTGCTCACGCCAAATAACCTACCAGCAATATACTGCCAAATGTGACTAGGAACTTTTTTCATATTGGCATTGTTGCCAGATGGGCGGTTTCCCCAATAATGGGCCATTTTAAATGGGCTTGGGTGGGTCAATTTACAGATAGGGTTGTATAGAAGATATTGTGTTTTTGCATATTTCACAGATTACTGCAAATGATCTGGAACAAATTGGCGTACAGGACCTTCAAGGTTCAGACGTCGGAGATCGGTAACATCAGAAAAACAACCCTAACCCAAGTTTGACACCCAAGCATGACAAAACATTTGAATAGAACTTAATACAGCCTGACCTACATCAAATCTGCATAGCATTCCTTAATTTTTCAGATCACATCTAGTAGAATCACAGATTTTTTTCAATAGAGTTCACAAGACAGACAGAGATGACTGGTAAAAAGACGATTAGATTAGATATGTGGGCTACTGTCCCCAAAATTTGATATGCTATATACCAGTGGTTTAGATGACAAAGAAAATGATTTTACTGGGGGCGACATAGACGTGACATGGAGGACTTTTGCAGACAGCTGTGCAGGTAGGAAGGGTCCACCAGGGCAGTCTCAATGCTCAACTGCAACAGCACCTGGTGGGGTCACCATTGGAAAGAGTGGAGGTGGATGTAGTGGGCCCATTCCCAGTTTCAGACAAGGGAAATAGGTGGGTGTTGACTACAATGGACTATTTTACAAAATGGCCTGAAGCATACGCCCTTCCTGACCAAGAGGCTGAGACGGTTGTTGACGCGCTGCTGAGGGGTTTTATCAGCCGGTTTGGGGTGCCTGAGGCGATCCACAGGGATCAGGGGAGGAACTTCGAGTGGCAGGCATCTCTCTCTCGTTTGGCTCCACTCCTGTGTGTGACAGAGAACCGTAACGTGAGGAACTTGTTGAGCTAGCTACAGATCGAGGAGAGAGTGTCTATGGTGTTAGCTGATATTGTTGGGCGTAGACAGTGGCCAAACAGCTGTCTGTTTTAGGGTTAATAAACTCTACCCGGTGTTCTGTAACTCTCAATCCGACTCCTGATTTAGCATCCCGGCCAGGGGGGTTACAATGTTAGTTACTAAAATTATAACTCTATGAACATGAAGACGCTGGATGAGCGCAAGCAGCATTGCAAAGTAGCCTACAGCTGAAGGATTTCAAGAGAGAAGCAGATAAATGTGGCGTTGAAGAAAGGATGGAACAAAAAACACAGCAACAAGTCTGTAATATTTACACATATAGCTCTGATGCTTTTTAAATCAAATAACAAGAACATAGTATTACAGCGAAAATAGACAACTATAATATTGACTGTGATTAATTGTAAAGCTTGATGAGTGATTTCATATTTTTTATGTGATTTCTGGATGTTATAATAAATATAGTTTTAATGCTCAATGGCAAAATGTTTTCGGGTGGCTCATACATAATGAAGAGGGAATGATATGCTCTGTGTGCTAGAAGCAATTGTCACGTCCCCGCCTCCGCAAGCGCGCAGCAGAGGGCGCCCGCACTCCAGAGTCTCAGTGCGCGCCTAATCACACACCTGTCACCAATCACCAAATCACACACCTGTCCCCAGTCACCTCATCACCAAGCATTCAAGTACAGCTCCCTGCCACGTCACCCCTGCCAGATCAATGGTTCATGTTTACATGCCACATCTCGCGTTCTCCAGTTTCTCATCCTGCCTATCCGTGCTCCGACCCATCGCCCGTTCTGGACCATTCTGCCTGACTCTTGCCTGTACTTCTGTAGTCCGCCGGTATTCTGACCTCTCGCCTGTCCCTGACCACTCTGCCTGTTCCCCGACTGTACTTCTGCCGCCAGCCCGTGTACCGACTCTCTGCCCGTCCCTGACTACTCTGCCTATCGCTCGTGTTCCCCTTCGCCGCCGATTCATTAGACGCCTTACCTCCCGTCCCTGTACACTCTACCTGCCCTTTTCTCTCTTGCTCCCAGTCCGCGTTTGGATCCCCACCTGCGCCCGTGACAGAATTGATCTGGCCACAATGGATCCAGCGGACCTGGACGCAGTACGTCAGGTTATTTCCTCCCAGTCGCCGTCTTAGGCCAACACGAGTCGGCGCTCCAGGAAATCGTGAGCTCCCTGCGGGCCCTTACTGTTAACGTCACAGCCCTTCAGGAGCAGCTGAGCGCTTGGGCGGCACCCGCTCCACTTCCGTCACCAGCACCACCTGAGCCTCTTCCGATGCGCCCAGTGGATCGCGAGCCCTGGGTCCCAACCCCTGAGATGTACGACGGCGATCTAGGGCTATGCCGCTCCTTTTTACTCCAGTGCGGTCTCGTTTTCGCCCAACAACCGAGAACCTATGCTATGGATAGTGCTAAGATAGCCTACCTGATTGGGCTGCTCCGTGGACCCGCCCTGGAGTGGGCCTCCGCCCTCTGGGAACACCAGGACCCAGCGATCCGGTCCTACGATGCCTTCACCTGCGAGATGTGGAGGCTGTTCAACCACCCGGTCCGGGGAAAAGATGCCTCAGCCAGATTGTTCGCTCTGCGTCAGGGTAACCGCAGTGTTGCAGACTACACGATCAAGTTCCGCACTCTGGCAGCGGAGAGTGGGTGGAACTGCGAGGCACTGCAAGCCGCTTACATCAACGGTTTGGCCGAGCACTTGAAGGATGACCTGATCTCGTACCCGGAGCTGGAGGATCTAGATGGGTTGATTACTCTGACAGTCCAGATGGATAACCGTGCACGAGAGCGCAGGAGAGCGAGAGGATCTGTGCCAAAGCTTTCGCAGGCTCCAGCCGTTCCACCTGTTCTGCCGGAGTCCAGAATCGCGTCCCCTAACCCTACACAGTTCACCCCTCGAGGGGCAGAGGGAGGCCTGAGATCCCCGGACCCCAAACCTATGCAGGTGGGACGCTACCGTCTGGACGGGGAGGAACGTCAGGGCAGACGGGAGACAAACAGCTGCCTTTACTGTGGCAATCCGGGTCATTTTATCGCCTCCTGTCCCCTGAAGAAGGGAAACGGACGGGCTCGTTAGTCCTTGGGGAACGACTAACGAGCCCAACCACCGACGTTTCCTGTCCCCCACACCCCTTCTTCGCCACCCTTTATCACAACGGCCAGCGACTGAAGATACAGGCCCTCATCGATTCCGGGGCCGATGACAGTTTCCTAGACTCGTCGTTGGCCACACAGCTGGGGCTTTCCACGGAACCACTATCAGAGGCTGTTGACGCCGTAGCTCTGGATGTTCGACGCCTGGCCAGGGTCACCGCCCGGACTGAGCCCGTCCAATTGTCCATGTCTGGTAACCATACAGAGACCATCCGTCTGTTGCTCACCAGCACACCACACATTCCGTTGGTTCTAGGATACCCGTGGTTGGTCAGGCATAACCCTGCTATTGATTGGACCGCAGGCAGGATACTTACGTGGAGCCCTAACTGTCATGCAGACTGTCTGAGAGCAGCCTGTCCTCCGCCTGCACCTGACCAGGACACTAGCCCTCTAGTAAGCCGATGGTGTTATATATATATAAAGTATAGGCCGGATACACTTAAATCCAATTTAATGTCTACTTGTCCTGGACAGGCAGAGCAGAACAAAAAACACAAAGGTAAAATCCTAAATACAAAGATGTATTTAAAACTTGGGGGGAAAAAACATATTTTTTCTTAAATCAGCATCTCTACTTGTATGGCAGCCATTCCATTCTAGTGTCTGTGAAATTCCTTCATAGGCACACAGTATATTACTTAATGAGGTACTGATTAGGTGATTACCTGAGCCAAATCTACTTTAATAAGGAAAAGTACAAAAACCACTGCTGTGATCACTATCCCCTTGCAACAAGACCAGCTCGATGGCAAAAACAGTGCAAGTAGTACCTCAAATATAATTTGAATGAAAAATAACTATTCACCATGACAAAAGAGTTGAAAAGAAAAGCTTTAAGTGTGTGTCAGGTTGCTTCCATCCAGAAATGTTCCATCCAGAACATTTTAAATACTCCAACACTAAAGCAGTGTACAATATAAATCATGAGTGATACCTGGAAAAAATAAATCCAGTTCCTGCTTCACTCAACATTGTGCAGTGCAGCTCATGCAATATCAAAGCGTCTCTTTCAATTTTACTTTCCACCTCGCTTAATATACATATTTGAAGGTTGCTAAAAAAATTGCATCCTAAATGCACATTGCAGTCTTCTTTTGCAGCAGCCTTTCGTTTTTCAAACTGCATCCAAAATTCCATTACCATCTTAGCAAAACTTTTTGAATAACCCATCAAACTTTTGATGCAGTGTGGCTAACTTTGAGAGTTATACTGAAAGTGGGCCTACATGTTTATCTGTCATTTTTTGGTCAAAAAAATTCTACAGTTCACTCATTTCCTGTTCAAGTGAGACAACTAGCAATGAACAGTGTGTGCAATCACTGTGACATCTAAGACATTTTCTTTATTTTATAAGGACCCCATTTGCACGCAATGTTTGCACAGAAGAACGCCCCCCAGGTAAAATCGCTCATTGTCCTCTGAGATTTTCCAGTTCATTACGGATACATTTTGATATTACTGAGAATTTGTTTTTCGTAATATCAACTCTCTTGCTTCGTTAACCTTTTGAGGTATGTAGCCACATTTAACTGCTACAAGTGTTGACTTTTTGTGACAGTAGGAAAAAGTCATTTTCTACCTATTGTCAAACAAATTATTCCAGCGTTAGAATGTTCCACTGAGCGTCAACCAGTAGAATAAGAGGGTAGCAGTTTTTCTTGCTCTGATTCGTTTATGTTGTCACGTGTCTTCAAGAAATATGCTATATATTTTTTTTTAATAGTTCAGGCAATAGTTTCTTTTTACGCAAATATTAGACTTGGTAGTCTTTGTCGCTCACAATTACAACTGGTTGTTCGTGTATGTTAATGAAGACTAATAGTTATGAACCTCGTAGTTTCTGCTCTCGACATCTTGATTGGCATAATAGGCTATATAATTGGAGAGGTTTATCCAACCCGCAGGTAGAATCTACATGAGTTGACAATAATCTCCTTAACTACCTTAGTTAAATTCCTGTATGTATTTTAATTAAACTGTTACACTAACAGTAACTAGGTCGTTTAAATAGCAGGTCAAACAGCAGCAGATAACAAAGCTATCTAGCCATAGCATGCAATGTTAGAAAAAAGTAACGGTTTAAGCGCGCTCCCTCCGGTGAACGCTGACCGCGCACTGAGTCAGTCCGCATAGTATAATAAAGATGAAGAACCCGATGTCGATGATGCTTGATAATTGATTTACGTTGTAATGGGAATGGGATTGAAAACAGTTTTGCTGTGCCTGATCCGTCTCCTTTAAATCAAGAAATCCGCGCAGACCCATATTAGTCGTAGCAACAGTAACTATGGGAAGGATCGCGTGGTGAGAAGTGAGAAGCAGCGAATCATTGGAACGTTTACGGTGATGCAGGTCGTTGGGACAGAAATCTGTACCTCGATTAAAAAAAGACAGGCAGTCAGATTCATGGATAATAGAACACTGCTTTTAGCGGTGCTGATCTTGTGTTGCCGATTGTGTATTCTTCTTATTTTTATATTATAATTACTTAGGAAAACCAAGCATTGCATTGCCATAACTTGTTATTGAAAATGACAAATAAACCTTTTGAACCTAGCCAACACAGTCAACATTCTGGTAGTTGTGAGGTCATAATGAAGTGTATTGTGACGTCATCTTTGGACCATGTCTTAAATGTGTTTGACAGTGAATAGTAACCTCATTCCGCTTTTACACCACAGCTAACACAACTAGTATTTTGATTTTGTATTTGCACCACATTTACATTTATAAGGGAATACCTTCTGTAAAAATGTCCTCGCCCTTGTTGAAGGGTAGGGTAACATGAAGGTGTTGTTTTTTTTGTTGTTTTTCGGTGTCCTATTGCCTGTTGCTGCAAAAGGGTTGCCTTTTTCATCTCCAGAGCACAACACTTTGATGCCAGCCACGGACAGTACTGTGATTATTCCTGATGCTAAACTAGAGACTACTTCTGAGGGGTTGCTGGAGATACTCGCAGGTTTAGTTAGACAAGATTCGTCTCCAAGTAATGTGGGACAACTGAAGAAAGGACTTTTCTCCATTGATGTCCCCTCAGAGCTTGTAGATCCTCTGACTCTTCCGGAACACAAGACTTTGATGCCGGCTAAGGACCAATCTACTCTGAACAACCCCGATGCTACAGAACGGACCGATATCATTCCACAGGGTTACAAGATAAAGCCATTCCATGGTGAAAACGAAGACCAACTTCAGACTCCATCTCGAAAAGCTCAGGTCAACCACAATATCCCATCCGGAGTTGACAAATCCATAAAGCCTTCTGGTTTCAAGCCACCCACGAAATTAAACAATACCGTGAGCACTATTTTCTTAGTGCTTATTGCAGTATTGTTTTAATCGATGTTGTGAGGTTCTCGAAGGATAAAACAACAAGATTAAACGCAGCCAGGATGAGGGAAGGAGAGTCGGCTATTTCTGAACCCCCGCTGACATTGACGTCCAGAGTTTGGGAGGGCATCGCTTCACTGTTAGGACCAAAAGAGGCAGCGTCTTCACCACAGATGTCTCCAGTTTCGGATGATGATGCAGCGAAGTCAATCTCCACTACAGACAAATCGAAGCATGGAAAGAAAGCCGGAAGCAGAATCTTCAGCTGGAGACCATGGAAACAGGCTCAGCAGATTGTCCCACAGAACAATCCAGAGCTTGACACTGTGGCTTTCATCGAGGTTCCGCTGAATCAAATTGACCCACCCCTGGAACAAGCTGTATGTCACGGCATTGAAGCATTGAACCACCAGGCAACCGACAAGCCCTGCTACACAGAATCCGGACTTACTGAGGTTAGCATCGGTTGACACTGAGGACATCGAAAAACAATTAACATGGATAAGCAGATAATACATCTTCTGCCGATTTTCTCATTTAATTTGATCGCATTACTTTACAGTAATAAACTTTGAATTCAAATTGTACAGAATCTCTGGTATAGTTTGTCACACAACTAAGCCTCTCTTTGTCACTGTGGCTCTAGGCCTTTGAGTTTGCTAATAACCATGCTAACAGGCCTCAGGCCTTTACAGCCCGTTTGTATTTTACCTAGCCGGTGTTAACTGTGAAGGTCACTAGCATCCATGCTAATTGGCGCTAATGGGTAAGGCCATGTAAAGGTGCCAAATTTGCAATGCCAATGTGAGACTGCTGTATTCATATGCTAATATGCGAAGTAGCCACAACAGGCTATCGGAATGTTGTTTATTGCCTAGTGGAAGGAAAAAACTAATTATTTTGTCAGTTGGTTATGAAAAGAACTGTTACCTTTCCATACTGTTGCTAACTATGGATAATTTGTTAAATGAATTATTGTACAAACTGTGTTTTAATTGTTTTACTAGAGTTGATGGTGAAGAGGCAAATTTCTTAGTGCATTTCCACTTTTACCGGTGCAGGGAGGGATAGAGAATCACGCAAATATCTTACAGCCTCTAAATTACAATACTGTAACTGACGTTGTGGGGAAATAATACAATTTGATGAATGTTTACATGCAGTTTATGCAGTTACATTTATGACAGTGCTAATGTTACAAAGGTTCCATAAAAGTTGAATAAGAAATGTCTTTTTATAAAGTTTTTCTATTGATGTAAATGTACTTTTGATATGTGAGAAAATAAATGTAAGAACTGCTGTAAAACTAAATAGGGATTTTGATATTTCATTATGTGTTTAATGAAATAGTACTTATATTTATTCTCACAGTACCCACAGTAATTTATTTAATTATTAAAGGGTAATTGAGAGAAACTATCTGGCCTTATTTATAGGCCAGGTTTTGGTAAAGGGTTGGAAGCATCAATCAGCCGAGTTACATTGCACGGAGGGATATAGGTCCATTTGTTCCAGACACCATCAGACCCCAGAGATTCCTAGCAGATTCCCTGTCCAGTTGGATGGGTGCCGAGCAAATCCTGATCTTCACAAAAACTCTTGTCAGTATAGACAAGTGGAAACAAGAAAGAACCAAGCTGAATAGGTTTTATTTAAATTCATTGTTCAGTCTGTATTTCAACCATATAAGAAAACTTTTGAGAAATTATTAATCTGACCATTATCTTGGTAAAAAGGTACTGTGTAGCCTGTTTTTCAGCTAGCCAATGATGCCAAAGATAGGATGAAGGTTACAAAAACTGCCTTATGACTAGAACTGGTCCTATGCAACAAGTTTCTTTTTACAAAATATATGTATCTGATTAAAAAAAACAGCTTAGGTACATTTTGATGTACAATGAGTGCCATAAGAAATCATTCCTCTTTCTTATATAAAGATAAGTTACTTATGAAAGAAGGTTATGCAATGCCAAGAACTCTTTCTGAAAAAGTAATTGTTTCCATAAATTTAATGACTTTCCCCTTTAGTGGCAATATCTGCAACCAAAGACTGTAGTTAATTTTGTGTCTCACTTTTAATACATCCTGATCCACTCCTTGATGCCGAACTTCCTCCAGTGACTGTTGCGTTTGGGATTAAATGAATCTCTACCAAAATAAAAATGTGTCCTTTTAATATATATGTTGCACCCAAGAATGCCCTCTGACTCCAAGGAAACAAATATTTTGAATGAGGCGTTTGATCTGATAGAATAAAACAAATGCATAATCTGCTCTCAAATGTTCTTTAGTCATTTCACAAATATCTCACAAGCAACTCATATAGTCTATAGTACTTTAACAAATGTACTTACACACAGTACTTATTCTGAAATCAACAGGGATTCAGGGATTTTCATGCTTATAAAAATCAAAGGCAACCGCCTTCCCAAAATCTTGCACCTCCTCCCTGTCGGCATAGTAAAACATAATTTTGCGCTCAAGCTAAATAACCTACCAGCGATATACTGACAAAAGTCACTGTAGGAGGAAACTTTTTTCATATTGGCATTGTTGCCAGATGGGTGGTTTCCCCAATAATGGGCAAATTTAATGGGCTTGGGCGGGTCGATTTACAGATATGGTTGTATAGAAGATATAGTGTTTTTGCAGATTTCACCATTTTGCTGCCAATGATCTGGAAAACTGGCGCACAGGACCTTCAAGGTTCTGACATTGGAGAAGGGTAAAGTCAGGAAAACAACCCTAACCCGAGTTTTACACCCAAGCATGTCAAAACATTTAAATGGAACTTAATAACGCCTGACCTACATCAAATCTGCATAACATTCCTTAATTTTTCAGATGACGTAGTAGAATCACAGATTTTTTTCAATAGAGTTTATGAGACAGACAGAGATGACTAGTGAAAAGATGATTAGATTAGGTAGGTAGGCTACTGTCCCAAACATTTTATATGCTATATACCAGTGGTTCCCAACCAGGGGTACTTGGCCTCTCCACACGGGGTACTTAAAAACAGCATGGGCTTACTAGTGAAATTAACATGTGGGGGTACCTCAGTGGGACTCCAAGCAGAGCAAAATTCTGACGGTGGTCCCTGAAAATGGTGGTGTTTTGTTGTGACCCTGTGTTGATTTAGTGGTTCTAACATGTCCAGTTATGTTTCTTTAGGGGACAGGGCCTTACAGCTAAGTGGAGCTGTTTTACCCAGTGGGACGTCCCGCAGCGAGGGGGGCGTCAATGATGGCTCTGGGACATCAGGGGTGTGTCCAGGTCTCTGGTCACAGCTTGTGTACAGGTATTTCAACATACAGGTTCTTCAGGAAAAAATCACATTCAGGACCCTTTTGAGAGAAAAACAAATGCTAGCAGCCATAAGGTCCGTGTAAAGCTTATCAATTTATCAATCCCTCTAATACCTGTAAAGGGAACATTTTAATAATGGGTTGAAAATTAATATCTTTTTATATTGATTTGTCAAAACGCTAATTTGGTTTATGGAATTGTATGTTTTATTTAGGGATATTAATTATATTAATAAACAGATGAGTGTTACACAGACCCGTCAGTTCATCATTTATTTTTTCCAGTTTTTTGTACTTCAGTTTAATGTCCTAATGTACAGGTGCATCTCAAAAATGTGAATATCATGGAAAAGCTTGATTTTACGTAATTGAAATCAAAAATTGACACCTTCATATATTCTACATTCTTTACACAAAGTGAAACATATGAAGACTTTTTTGTTTAAATCTTAATAATTACTTCTTACAGCTCAAGGATATCTAAAATCAAGTATCTCCAAATATTTGAATAAAAAATGTAGAATACAGAAATGTCGACTACAGCTCCCTGTAGGTATGTGTTTACACATATTAAATCTGAAAAACCTAATCATAAGAATATCCTGATACACATATAAAATGACTATTTAATTCAAACTTCTTACTCGTGTTAGTCCTACTCAGTCCTGTTACCCCTAATTTGAATAACAGGACTGGAACTGGACAAACGTTTAAGCATAGCATTAGAAAATACATGGATCAATCCTAATTGCCGGAGAACACCAAAAAGTATAAATAAATATAATTTATTTAGATAACAGGACTGTATATTGAGATTGAAAATAGAAATATATATATTTATTTTTTTTAACTGACATTTGCTGCTATTCTACATGACGAATGTTAAAAATAGGTAAATCCCTGTAATTTCTTAGTTTTCTATCATTATTCATAAATACAGGAAAAACATGTAAAATTTACTAGTTGAGTACCATAGAAAACATGTTTTACCGTGTAGGTTACTTTTTACATGTAGCCTAATCAGTTACTGTTACAAGTTACCTGTCCACATTTGTATTCAGTAACATAACTTTTTGTTTACTCAAACTCTGTAACATAATCTGATTACTTTTTTATTTCCGTAATATTAAGAGGCATTAAAAGACATATAGGAATAGCCTATAACAAATTGAAAAACTTGTATCGTAGATATTTACTTTATTTTAACCAACCAAAACCAGAGAAAATGTAACTAGGGCTTCGTCAATCACCAATCAGGTTATACGTGCCCACCTTTGCGCTCGTAAAGATCATACACACATTTGAGGAGCGCAATTGATATTTGGTTTCAAATGAAAATGTTTTTAAAACATTAAATTAAAAAAATCGAACATAAAACCAGCGTAGGAATTTCACGTCGGTCACGAACCTTCGCTCTGGCGGTGATGCCCCAAAAATCATTGTAAGCCTTGTATGCCACCGACATTGTGCCCATGCCACTGTGGAAAAAAACACGGTCAGCATTTTTTCGAAAGTTTGTTTGTAGGGCAAGGGGGGACTCAGACATTCAAATGGGTAACCACAGAGATCAACAACGAAAGTAGAAACGAATACTATTCAATACAATTAAATATGAAAATATTATTGCACATTGCTTACACGTGGGGTGGCAAGTGTTTCTTTGTTGGGTGGCAGTCCAACTCGCGGTCTACTGCTTAGTAACACACGTGCACTCCTATATGACAACCTTCCAACTTATTAAGCTAATACAAAATGGTGCCTTAGATGCCACTCCTGTCATCAAAGGGTGCCTCTTTTACAACGGGACATGGCGTGATATGCAAGCAGGTCCTACCCATACTTGCCGGTCCGTCAAGGTGGGACGCGAACCGACATCCTTCTACATTGCAGCGCTCTTGAACGGCACAGTTCTAACCTAATGAACCATACAAGAGTCACAATAGTTATAGAAAGCGGTTACATTTAAAGATTACATTGTATTCCATATAAGGTAAAGATTCCAAGTGACGTCACACACAGTTGTGGAGGCTGGGAGCGCTAGGGCCATTGCTTAACGCGGGCCGAAAGTACATATTTAACGATATATATGTAAACAATTTTGTTCTGTAAACCATGGTAAAGATTGTTTGACGTTCCATATTTAAAAGATATTGAAACATTCAAAGCTCAATAGCTTGCAAACAATTTAAGCTACAGGCCTCGGATTAGTCTCGTTATGGAGGAAAAATGTTGGACTACACTGCACAGGTCTCGCGTTTACTCGATTCCGACAGGAGTTTTCAAATGGCAGGAGACCTTTATGGAACACAGATGAAACTGGTTACAGATAACAAGTCGCCGCTAAAATAAAGACATTTGCCATGAATTTACCAAGGAAACTGTTTAATTCATGTTTATTTACTGAAAATTAATGTACTTAAACTGTCAAATAACAGAAACATTTCCTAGGACAACATGGTGAATCTGTATTTATTTATTTAGAACTGTATTGTTACTGACTTTGTTATACTATCTAAAAATCCTATCTACGTGGTATTGAACTGCACAAACAATTATCCTGTAAAAACGTGGATAAAACTTCTTAATAGATGGCAAATCACCGCGAAATTAAAGATGTTAACCATTGATTTACAAAGGACATAAATGAATTCATGTTTATTTACTTCACAATATGTACTTACTATCCTGTAAAAATATGGTAAAGCCTGGGAGCAGAGTGGCCAGTTCAAACCTGAAAAAGTCTAGGAAAATATTGTAAGAACAGAACAGAGATTAACTGAAAAAATATGATAATTTGACAGCATTTTCACATTGTCATTCTTCTATAAAATATAACTCGTGGTGATGAAGGTCAAAGTAGTGAATTGTCCTGTGAAGAAAGAAATATTGAGAACACAGACTGCAAATTGCTTTTCCAAGTTGATTTGCCACATTCAAGTCATGGTACAGGCCAAACAAATCAAATGTCAACTTCAATGTTTCTCACACCATTAAAACACAGGCAGATTATTATTCACTAACGATCTAAAATATTGCTCTCAAAAACAATACTCAGAATTAGGAGCTGACAGAAAATGTCACATACAAATACTTTCTGTCCACCAAATTAAAGGGCCTCAGCTTCACCTACTGTAGGCCTGTATTCCATGCTTCCCTTTTGATTTCTCACAGCCATAACAGCTTCAGAGACTAAGAAAGTCTGGTCACACTCTTATTATTCACAATGATAGCCATTCAGGATTGAATTTCAATTTGAAAGGTATTTAATAAAATGTGCCCCAACAGTGAAAGTCACAAAACATTTTCCAAATTAATACACAAGCATGTATTCACACCCCATGTTAATAATTAGTAGAGGCACTTTGGTAAATTCTTAGGGAAACATCAATCAATTGTTTTTGTAATTATTGCTCATGCTTAGTAAATTTGGTCAGGAATCTTCGTCGGACAGCAATATTTAATGTCTCCGAATATTTGAGCCCGAGTCTTTCTGATGTATTTTTAAATGTGTGTAATTGTCCAATGGAAATAAAAAGGATATGCAGGGCAACAGTTATGCATGGGCTTCGTTCATTATTCTTTTGATCCTAAGATCAATGAAGTGTATCAGAATTAGAATAAATATCCTGTTTTCCTATATTTATTATAATCATATCCAAAGTGTGTATTAACGGTTACCACACAATGAAGCTTAGTTTACTGACATGTTAAAGTAACACTACATAGCTTAAGTTGGCAGTCTATTCCCTTGCTAAATGCACAGAGTACTTTGGCAGAGCAATTGTGATGGCAATTCCATCGACAGACACTCTTAAAGGAGTAAGTACAGAGACAAAATTCTCTTGGTACAATTAACAGTTTATTTGCAAATAGAGAGACGTCAAAAGCTTACAGAATAATCATTCGAGGAGCCTCTGAAGGAAAATACATGAACAGTCAGTATTTATTACAGATAAAAGGGGTGTGGCGAGATGCTAACCAGCTATCTTAGGTCACACAGGTTTTACCCAAGTGGCGGGCTATCATCCCCACATGGGTACCCTTTTCAACTCTTGAAGAGGACTTGCAGCATCTGGAAAAACAATAGATGCCCTGTTGGGTTTTAACTGATGGGCAGATGAATGAGTAACCTTATAATCTTAAGGAACAAAGGACAGACCCTTATTCAGAGTACCACATGATCCTCTGTATAATACTGACATGTGTCAAAATCAAAGACCAGATTTGCATACCAGGTAATAGATAAGCAAACATGTCTCCAGTGTACATTAGTTAAGAAATTGCCACAACACTCTGCTGGTCTCAAAATATTTGGTTTTTGACCATTGCTCCAGCATTCTGGGACAAATTACATATGTAAAAAAAGAATACACTTGCTTTTGTTTTGAATGCCTAGATGACAATGCAGATGAGCTGTGCAGTAGGGTTTGGATGCAGACGAAGTACAGCTTTTTATTCCACCCGTCTATCCTCAATCCTAACTGCTTCAATCAACCACTTTATTCACCTAGAAACTCCTCAAATGTATTTCCATTGCTGGAAAAGGGGGTGGAAATACAGTCAGACAACGCCACACACGTCCATCAGCTGCCCCCTGCGTCTCACCTAGGGACATCACCGGGACGTCAACAACCACGCCATCATCTCTGCCCCAGCCCCTACAGGCCGTAGAGGGAATTGGGCTGTGGCCACTGTGAGAAAAATTGTGGCCAGAGAGAGAAAGAGCTGTGTGAGGAGGAGGGTGGCTGTGGCGAGCCAGCTGGGACTTCTGGTGTGCAGCGAGTCTCACCTGGTCCACGTCAGCATGTGGAGGGAGAAACAGGAGGACAGGGAGCTGGTACCGGTACTACAGTGGGACCCTGAGGGCCAACGACCGTCGAGAGAGGAGCTGGCACCCCTCTCACCAACAACAAAAAGAGACTGTGGGCTGGTTTTAACACTTTGAAGCTGGCTGAAGGGGTACTAAAGAGGGGATGGAAGACTCCGGCAACAGGAGAAGTCATCTGGCAGGTAGTCGTTCCAAAAGCATTGCAGCACACGGTGCCAGATACACAGGGGACTGGGCACTTTGGTGCGACATAGATGCTTAGACAACTTCGAAAATGATTTTACTGGGGGCGACATAGACGTGACGTGGAGGACTATTGTGCGACAGCTGTGCAGGTAGGAAAGGTCCACCAGGGCAGTCTCAATGCCCAACTGCAACAGCTCCTGATGGGGTCACCATTGGAATGAGTGGAGGTGGATGTAGTGGGCCTCTTCCAGTTTCAGACATGGGAAATAGGTGGGTGTTGACTACAGAGACTATTTTACAAAATGGCCTGAAGCATACGCCCTTCCTGACCAAGAGGCTGAGACGGTTGTTGACGCGCTGCTGAGGGGTTTTATCAGCCGGTTTGGGGTGCCTGAGGCAATCCATAGGGATCAGGGGAGGAACTTGGAGTGGCAGGCATCTCTCTCTCGTTTGGATCCACTCCTGTGTGTGACAGAGAACCGTAACGTGAGGAACTTGTTGAGCTAGCTACAGATCGAGGAGAGAGTGTCTATGGTGTTAGCTGATATTGTTGGGCGTAGACAGTGGCCAAACAGCTGTCTGTTTTAGGGTTAATAAACTCTACCCGGTGTTCTGTACCTCTCAATCCGACTCCTGATTTAGCATCCCAGCCAGGGGGGTTACAATTTTTAAGTGACTAAAATTATAACTCTATGAACATGAAGACGCTGGATGAGCGCAAGCAGCATTGCCAAGTAGCCTACAGCTGAAGGATCTCAAGAGAGAAGCAGATAAATGTGGCGTTGAAGAAAGGATGGAACAAAAAACACAGTAACAAGGCTGTAATATTTACACATACAGCTCTGATGCATTTAAAATCAAATAACAAGCGTATTACAGCGAAAATAGACAACTATAATATTGACTGTGATTCACTATAAAGCTTGATGAGTGATATAAGAAGAGGGAATAATACGCTCTGTGTGCTAGAAGCAATGTCGAGCCAATGTGTTATTAGGGCTTAGGAAAATAGCCAAGCAGAAAGTATAGGCTGGATGCTGTGAAGGAAATTTCACCGGGAAATTTCACCGATAGACACTCAAAGGAGTAAGACAGAGACAAAATTCTCTTGGCACAGTTAGTAGTTTATTTGCAAATAGAGAGACGCGTCAAATGCTTACCGAATAATAGTTCGAGGAGTCTCTGAAGAAATTACATGTACAGCTCGTATTTATAACAGTCAAAGGGGTGTGGTATACTGCTGCACCTCTGTGCTAACTCAATAGAATACATTCCTTTTGTTCTATTACCAACTAGGCCTGACACAAAGGGCATACTGTCCTTCTCCACATGGGTAACCTCTTCAACTCATTTAGGGCTTACAGCATCCTGCCATATTGTTCCCTGTTGTGTTTACCTAAAGGGACAACTGCCCCTAGCGTCCCCCACAATCACATTCCTAAGGAACAAAGGACAGATACCCTTAATGGTTTAGGCAGTTGAGCAGATGGTCAGAGAACCTAATGATTC